>DVVJ01000092.1:0-21082 GCA_018234505.1 Junonia neildi neildi
TTTAATATTTATAAAATTTTGAAAGTCAATTTTATGTTAACAATTATGTTTGTAACACATATTTTCACATTTTAAATTCTATTTAGGACAATTACTGTTTTATCATTTTAAACAAAATTGTCTGACAATTTGCTGAATTTACTGAGAATATTTAAAAAATGACAGCGTTAATGTACCCACGATAAACATCACTAAAATATAATATAATAGAATATTCAAAGATATTAATTATGATAGTTCAATTAAAGGTTAAACGTTATAATGTTGTACATAATAGTTAGAATTCATACAAATGTTTTTCTTTGAACGTCGTAGTAGCAAACCGTAGATAAATAATGCTATGTATAAATAATGCATCCTTGATTTGCGATGACCTCTGATCTACGTTGCGCTTCTGAAGGCAACCGTTACGCAACCGCGCACAGACTACAGACTGGTTCCTTTATAATATGCATGTAAATCTATTTGTTACAATGCGATTCATTCTATTATTACTTATTTTTAGATTTTTAGATTCTAATCACATTGTAACGAGATAACTGATAGTAATCGTGATACAAGTATTACTATGTAAATATCAAATCGATTTATCCATAACAATATATTTTATGCAAGCTTAGTATTCATAATAAAGTTTAAATACGAATATTTATGTGCGCCTGGTATCATTGTATATGTGCGAACGTGTTTTCAATGAAGAGTGTAGAAGTAAAGATATAAAAGCTATCTATGTGCGTGTAGCGCTATGTCGTTTTCGCAGGACGCGATTCGCCATAGGTTTGTATGTAGTCGTTCGCGAATCGCATCATGCGAGAGGAAGGAGGATCGCCCTCCCGCAGCGCCAGCCAATCAGAAGAGGTCTAGACTGTGAGCACTCTGCGTATCGAACCGATGTATGGTATCGCGAATAAATTAGCACACTTGTTTTTCCTTATCTTATATACTACATAGATAATACTATATGTATAGAACATGTTTTTATGTATTCTATTACATATATACAAGTTCGTTTATTGGTCGGCCGGTTTTGTTTATTTATATAACATTTGTATGTATATGTATCATGACATATAAATTGTTTTCCTCTACTGAGATGACGTATCATTTAACGATTACCTTCTGCGAGTCATGCGGCCTTGGTACATGAACACGTTCACGAAGTTCTACAAAGTAAATCGCGTCGCTTTTTTCTATTTAACCTGTTTATATTTCTCTAATATTTTTTAATCTGCAGTTTTATAAAAATAGAGGAACAATCGTACTTGTCAAAATGTCAAAGACCTCATTCACCGGAAGCACAAAAACAAAGCCAGAATGTTAAGAATGGTTGTTTGAAGAAGGATTACGTACAATGAGTTTAGAAATGAGTGCGGCGTATAGAGGAGGGCCCGGCCTATGTATAGCAAATGCGAAGTGCGGGAAACCCTTCTCTGTAAAACATCTCCATTAAAGATCTTCAAAACACATGTTTACTCGTCTAATCCTTAGAGACTCCAGGAATAACATTTGCATTTGTGATTGATTATCTGCTGACGTAACAGAAGAAAAAATACTTACGGTTTTTAACTCTACTAGTATTCATAGTTATGCCATTGGAGTGTAATTTTAACTAATTTTATTAATGAGATAGTGAATTTGTTTGGCCATGCTTCTTTATTTCTTCATATTACACAGCCCTTTTAAATAGCATATAAATTGTACAAAAAATATATTTAATAGTGTTTTTTTTTTAATATGCATAAAGACTCGCCAATGTCTATTTTATATTCAAGTCATATTGATTGCAATATTCAACAAACAGAGATTGAAGATATAGTTTAAAAACTGAACATTATATTGCAATTAGTTTCCTAAAGCTTCCAACCCTTTTTAAAGTGGCAATTTGAAACATAAACTACGAGGGGATGTCGCGATTAGCCCTCTAGCCAGCAAAAACACTGCAGATGCGTGCATTCCAATTAGCTGTCAGTGTGTCAACTCTTTTAAAACCATTTTGAGGAGGACTTCAAGCCGATGTCATACGTATACTTCTCTGGAATCTTTTAATGACTTTCTAAAATAAGACGATAGTACGACCCTCGAGATATTGTCTTGGTTTAATTTTTGTTGCAAAGAAAATTTATTTTTTTAGACTAAACAAAATTTTTAGGTACCTACGCATACACAAAATTTTAAAATTGATATTCTTAACAAAACATTTTTGTACCTATCGCAGGATAAAACGTATACATTTCGAATAAAGGGTTATTATCATGAAATTGCATCCCACGCAGAGAAATCATACCATAATAGTAGTGTTCATAAACAAACAAAACCGTATAGTTTTTATTTGAATCAATGCGGATATTCTATTAACAGTTTAATGCAAAGGAAGTGTATAACTGGGTCAGACGATTGTGCATTGCACATGTTGTGAAAGCGACGCAAAAAATGCCCCTCTTTACTGCTTTGTTTCCACACGTGAAAAAAATTTGATTATTGGCTGCAATTTGTACACATACCCTTAAAGTTGTATAGCGCGGTTACACAGAATTGGTCGTTAGGACCGTCCTACTTTTCTAGAAAGAATGTAGATGATTACGAGAGAAATGGCTCAATAAAGATTAAATTGACTTTTTAACGATTGTAGTTAAAATTTTTGGACTAGAAGAAATATTTTATGATATATCCCAACGACCAAAACTCTACATCCGTCTTATAAGAAACACTGTTTTATAAAATTTTTTGCTAGCCCGAATTCGTTTTATCCTCAACCCTTCCCGCGGTCTCGCCAGCCATTCTTTGCCTAGCAATCGCGTTTTTTTAGTTCCTTTTTAAATGGCACATGCAGAGAGATCGAGTTTTTTCAAATCGACCCGTTTGATAAAACGCAGTATCATCGGCCTACCTGAATATCCTTTAGACTCTTTTCTTTTAATAGATCGACTCTAATCGATTTAGGTGCGATGGGAATATGCATAAATTTATGTACAAGAAACTGTGAAATTAGAATCACTGAAAATATTTTTTTGTTCTTAATGGTTACTTAAATGTGTAAACTTGGACATATTACTTATTTTTGTGTATTATATATCATAGTTTTGGACATATATGCGCATTACTATTTACTAACTTTGATAATGTAATATTATCAAATATTTTGTGTAAGTAATAGGGTAAAATTAAGTTTTTAGTAATCATCCAAAATTAATACTTCATTTTATTGATACATTACACCTTGCAAAAGAATTTCCAGAAAATAACTACTTTATGTACTTGACAAATGTCACAAAATAAAGAGGAAACTAAGAAAACTATATTTACTTGACAAAATTCGTTTGACATATTTTTGTACCTATTTGTTTAAAGATACCTATGGTAAAGTGGGTACTAGTAAATTTTTATCGTGAGACTTGGCGAAAATGCAGTTTTCAGCACTATTAATTACATGGACTAGGCCAGTAAGGCCTCAGTCGATATCTAAATCATCTATAAAAAATCATCACTGATTTCAACTAATGGACACTAAGTTTTTATACACCAAACGTTTCCTCATAAATTATTACATCCATTTGTAAAAACTATATAAAAATCCCTCCAGTGTGAGAGTATTAATTAGTTCAAACATAACATTACAATGATATGCCGTGATTATACTGAGAACAAATTATGTATTCAAAGAAAATTCAATCCTAAAATTATATGTGTTCCTCGATTTTTTGAGATACTCAGAGTGTAACTGTAAGGTCGCGTCTGACAATATCTTCACCAAAACAAACTGACGTGCGAAACGTTAAAAACATCGAATACGAAAAAAGCAGGCCCAGGTAAAAAGTCATATACCGGTATAATTGTCACAAATTAAAGCAAAAAATCGTTCACAAAAGATATCAAATCTGCAAGCCACACGAGCAGGTAGAGAAAATCTTATAAAATTCCAATTTTTTTGTGTCAGAAGTGTGCAAAACCGTGGGAGGGGTCGTGGAATAACTGTACTCTGCAGCTGAGATATTAACAGTTTTATAGAGACATTTGTTTTCTTCCTTAAATATATGATTATAAAATAAAAAAAAAATCATTAATTACCTGAAAATTCCGGTAATAAGAAAAAGCTTTTGGATGGAAAACGTTCTAACTGCTGGTTTAAAAATCTTATTAGACACGTAAACATTTAAATAAATGCGCACAAACTATTTTTGGTAGGTATAGGTATATTGTAAGCTTTTTTCTTCTTTCTAATCGTTTCTTTTTTCTGAACTAAAATTTTTACATAAAAAACCTTTGAGAAGATTAAGATATTCCCGCGTAAGGTTTGCTTTGTCACTAAGCAAACATTTAGTATATTCGTTTTTGTGAAAAGAATTTTGTGCAAAAAGGGCAACAAAAACAAGAAACGCGTTCTGATTTTGAATGCAACGTGATAAGTTAGTTTATTTTGAAATGGAGCCCCAGATTATAGGAAAGGCAGGCTAAAACTTCAACCACGAGTAGGTATATGAACAAAACTTATTGGATACACTAAGAAATATTACACTTTTTCCTATACTTAGTAATAGTATTTATGCTTTGTTTTTTTTTAATAATTTATTACGGTTGTTATTAATGTTGTTCTCTTGTCTGTTCTTCTCATAATAGGTACCAAAGCACTACATAATAATTATTAAAGATACAATATTTAATTAGCAAAGAAAAACTATCAGGTACAGATTTGGTATCTTATTATTTACGAAACGCAAAATGCGGCTTAGAAGCCATTTGGCCAGTTCAATGAACCCTCCTGAACAAAAACTCCCCTGCAAGTTTCAGCGGTGTCAGTCGACGCAGCGCGTTCTCACGCCGCCGCCCGCCATCGCATCGTGCTGAACTGTGACACCGGCAAAAACTTAGAAAGCATTACACTTTTTAAACCAGAGACTCTTTTCAAGGTTTTAAAGGAGCAGATTTAAACTTGGAACTTAATGCAAGGAGTATTCCTATATATCTTAGAAAAAGAAGGTATTAAGAATTTAATATTTGATATTCTATTTGAATTATTATAATAATGGTATTGAAGTAAACTATTTTAAACGGATTTAAATAATGTATCACCACCGCGCGCCGCCCGCCACCGACAAAAACTTTGTAAGTTTTACACAACTTAAATCTGAAATTCTTTTCAAGGCTTTAAAATAGCAGATTTATTTCTTGAACGTACCTCATTCAAGGATTCCTACATATCCTATAGAAAGTAGGTTTACATTTTTAAGGTATAATTCAATATTTGGATTATAATAATGGTAATTACATTTTGAGACTACCTACCAAATTATTTTCAAGTTATCAAATGAATTTTTATTTTCAGCTTCAGATATTTCTCAAAAACGTGTTATGGATAAAACTAACGTACCTACGTAATTATGCGACATCTCTGTTATTGTTACATTAATTCTACAGTGACAGTTTTACTTTTACAAACACAGTCACTCTACGTTTTACTAATACAACTCGCACCTTCGAAGAGCCAAGAAAACCTAAATAAAATCACTTAAATAGTAAATTTATATTTAAAACGTTATAAGGGTTTATTACTAATGAATGTTAGTTGTTTATGATATAATTAACAAAAATCTTAATAGTTTTCATGGGCGCAATCATGTCACACACATGACGGAACGGAAGTGAAGTTGCTGCGAATGTACGGTTTCCGGTTGCCCCGCCGCGAACTATCATTATTCTTTCAGCAAATACGTTTTGACTACAACCATTATCCCCTCTATCAAGCCCTCGTGTTTATCCAACGGTCTCCATGTCTACGTCATTAATTTATTTTAAACAACTTATCGGCAGAAGAAATCGTTCTATAAATCGTCAGCTTGGATCTTTTATGAGCATCTTAATTGCAGAAAACTTTAAAATATATAATATTAAAATCTTTAAAGGAGTAAACTTAAAGTTGTAATTGCATATTCAGATTGGTGTGAAAAAGGTTAACTAAATAAAAATATGTACTATAGTAGGTAGATATTTCTAAATGTATAAAAAAAACTGGATGTCAAAGTTCAAGAATAATTTTTCCTTAAATTTATTCTGAAAGTGGGAAGTCTTGCAAAAACCAAGAATATAACGGTTATTAAGGGATTTCGATCTATATAACTGTCATCGCTTCCTTAATCCCTTTGAAAGTTGTGAGAACAAATTATCGCAAACACTTCTCTTGTACAGATAAAAGTACAAAAAATGTATTGCACAATTCCCAACACAGAGTATTTTGTTAGCAAAAAAGCACAACTCCCACGCTCTGAAAGGGTTGAATATACACCTGACCTAGATTGCATATGTATAAAAAAAGGTTTTTTATTTAGTTTTTTGCGTTTCAATTCCTTTAGTACTTTTCAATTCAAACTAAGTAGGGTGACAACTATGCTCGAAAAAGCGTGCATTTTATTGACTTTAGCGACACACATACGTAATGTATATGTTTATTGAATACAGATACTAAAATTCTTAATATTTATCCATGCAAAAAAAATCTCAAATTCACAAATAAAATATTTACAAATGTCCACGAGCTACGTCCAGCACCGGCATCATCTTCCTAGACTCTAGATCTCCTTTTTCCCGCACTTCTACTAAAGTTTACTTGATCCTAAAAGAGCTTTTATATATGTATGTCCTGCAAGGTGCATAAATCAATAAGAAGAAGAGCAAAAAGCACTTGTAAATACAGTAACAAACAAACCTATTGCCTAGTCACCCTACTTGCGCAACCCCGCTTGCATACAATACGCAAGTCCATTGTCGACGCGCCGGCGCAGGTAGCAGCGAAAGGGTTATCCGCTTATGCAAAAAACACAATACCATCCGATTAACACTCAACATTATTCGCCTTTTAAATGTAAACGACTGCATTAAGAGATTACGCCTTATCCCCAACGTGTGCTGATTAGCATTTTTAGCGATCATTAACACGTAATTAAATTATATCTCTATATGTATTAATACGTGAAAGCTTTTGATCTCATTTAAAGAATAGCTACTTCGGGCATGCAGGAGTGAGTGATATTTTATGTGAAGAAAAACTTAAGGCTTATCTCTATACATATAAAAATGAATTGCTGTTCGTTAGTCTCGCTAAAACTCGAGAACGGCTCCACCGATTTAGCTGATTTTACTCTTGAAATAATCGTAGAAGTCCAGGGAAGGTTTAAACGGTAAAAAAATGGAAAAATCGCAAAGAAAATTTCTATTTAAACATTAAGTAAAGACACTATTATGACACTTTGGTTGACATGACAACGTCTGTCGGGTCCACTAGTATCTTTATAATAATATAAATAATAAATATTAATTAAAGTAAGCATTTATACTACGCGTATGTATATATAGGACACCACCTACATTTTCGCTGCACAATTTCCTCAAATCGAAGGTTGTCTGGCAGAAATCGCTTAGCGATAAGACCGCCTTTTGTAAATTTTAATTTATTATTTTTGTTCCGTGTAAAATTTACTGTTTGTGGTGTACAATAAAGTGTATTCTATTTATCTATCTATCTACGCGATACTTACACATAAGCTGACGGAAAAAAATATTATTAATTTGAAATGAAAATAATATTATTATTTAATTGAAAATATATAGAATTTTTCGATAAATCATTGCTAGTAAGTATATCTACATAAATATCATGAAGAGATAAATTATGTTCATTACTGTGTATGTAACCTGATTTTAAAAATTATTTTACCATTAGATAGTTCATTTAGCGAGAACGGTTTTATAGTAGTACCTATATCATATGTTATTGTTTTAAAAAAATTAAAAATGTTTTTGTTTATGTTACACACAATCGAAATATTAAACGTCAATTATAAAGTAAGGAGTATTAATTATTTCCTTAAAAGAGGTACAATATTAAATCATTAGCGTGTGCGTGTTTTGTTTTCGTTAGCGCATTAGTACACGACTAGGTGAATTTCGCGGCCTTTAACGAACAAGCCTCATTAACAATTCATCGGCGGCAACGCGTGAGCGAGGGTGAATAGGCTGACAGGCGATGTGTTGCAAAATGAATAAATTGTGGCGAGAAATAGGGGCAGTTCGCTAGGTAACGACCATCGAGTCTCAATAATGCAACCGATACTGTTATTTTCTATTCATTGATCCACGTACCACAGTATTTGCAATGGTAAAGTAGTTCTTTTAAAACTAGCCGCGAGTCCAATAACGCGAAACACGGCATTAGTAATGAGTTTGTTCGCCGACACGATAATGCCATGGCAAACAGTTGCAATCGACAGTTCGCAACCACCCCTTTTCTTGTAAGGACATCGTTAATAGAATTTCATTTTACTTTTACATAAAAAAAAGTTATTTTTAACTAACATCATCACTTTTTAAATATCCTTCTAGCAATTTCACAATCGTCTTGACCATGGGATATGTCTTTGTTTTATTCTCAACAACAGATGGATTAAAATACTGCATCAGACTGATCTGCCTGCACAAATGCATAAAAAAGTAACTGGCGAGCACCATGTGCAGACGCAGGTGCCCTCCGTTCCCACACAACCCTTTCAGCGAGCGACCTCTTGCGCCTCGCCGCCCCCTCATCCCTACGAAATCTTGTAAAAACTAAAAGATGTATACAAAGCCGTCTCATTTATAAACAAACCTTATTTCTCTACATTAAAGATCATATTTAAAAAATCAAACTATGTTCACTTTTGACCTTTTGAGTTTTACGTTGTCATTAGTTTAAAATTCTACCTGTCTCGATTATATTTATAGACAGCATCGTGTCATTAGATTTATTGTGGATTTAATGCAATCTTCCCATATTTTTTGCTTGATGCATTTTTATAGTTTTATTTCATCATATGTTTTGCGTCTTTTTACATATCCTCTTGAACGACATTAAAAATATATTAGTATCATCTCAAAAAATATAATAACAAAAATTGTTGATATGCAACAAAACCTTCTGTAAATAGCAAATTTATTTTACGGAAGTGATCTAATAAAATGATAAGCTATTTAAATGTAAGGTTTAAGATAATAAATACATTAACGTTGAAACGAAATCCTTGGTTCTTTGCTATCGCAGAGTTTTTGTAGCGAGTGTTTTGTAGCCAATTAAAGAAAAGGGTCACCGGCTGCCGAGGCCCGTAGCTGTCCGCAATAAATCGCAATCCTACAAAATGTTTCCGCTCGGCACATGATGTAGGTCAACCATTATTAAAAAGATTTATAAATCCACTATTTGCATAAAAAAGTAAAATGAAAAGAACTCCTTCCGGTGTAAGTATATAAATTCTGTGAGGATATAACAATGTAAAAAGTAATTTTCATTGTCAGCATCATATTAATTTAACGTATCTCGTTAAATATGTTTCTGCTATGTCTTATAATTTCCAAAATAAATTCTCTTAATTAAAATACATAACTGGGTATTTAAAATTTTCCGAAATAGAAACGCAAACGTTAGAAGCATTTCCGAAATTCATGTCTCCTTATCTTAAAATATTTTTATGTTATATTTAAATTGCCATACCCCAAGTCAATTTATCAGTCACAAAGCATATGAACGCTTGTTAATAGGGCTTCCTCAAAATTTGGCTTGTGGTGAATTAATTTGATGCGTCCGAGACCAGGCCGCCATTGGTCAGAGCGCACAAGCTGCACCGCGTGCAGTTGCAGATCATGCCGATATCATGCTCATTTCACATTTACCAGCCTTAACCATCTGCCCCTACTAATCGTATGTTATCTACTACTGAAGACATAATCGTACGTTAATTTAATTACTTTTACTTGTGTTCCGTCGGACATGTCTTGATTAGGTATTTGTTTTAACGATTGATAAAATATTTATTTTAAATGAAGTGGAAGTGTGATTTGAAAATAAGTAGGTGCTTCCGTATGTAATATAGGTATTTGTAAATTGTAGCTTACGAACTATTTGAATCAGATTTTATACATCTACTTATAATGTTTTGTTTAAACACTAAACATCGAAATAATGCAATTAATTGCACAAAATATCATAGTTTACATAATACGAAACATTACGTGATAATATTAATTTTATTAATAGACTAAAAAATCCGCTATGGAGACATTCGTCTAATGTTTAAAATGTTTGCAAACTTCATAGAATTAAATTTTCCACTTAATTAGAACTCAGAACACTGAATACATATCACAGAATAACAACTGAAGAGCGCAACTAAATATTTGACAATCTGATATGTTCAGTGAAGTGTTTCCGTAACTGATATTTCTCATTAAGCAGTTTACTTAGAGTTCGATAAAAAAATCCATGTCCGAAGGGTGGCCGGTGTCCGCGGAAGGGTTGCTTTCCCCGCGGGAACTGAGACAGTGGAGCAAACAAGCAGATGGCCGTAGCTACAATTACATAATCAACAGTTATCGTATTCAAATGAGTGCACCAATATTGGACGCTAAATATAATTCATATGTTATTAACGTTTATTTTGTCTTAAATTTAAATTGCGTTTAAGTTTGTATTCGGTTTCAAATGCAATGCATAATGTGTACATATATTTGATACCAAAAACGTATCTTTAACTTAATTATTCAAAAGTTCAAAACATATTTATTGGAATAATTACCTATATCTACTTCTATCACTTTATACATTTTTGGCATCGATTAGACAATGAAAAAAACGAAAGTAGAAACGTAGACAGAGGAAGTATATTTTGTAAAGTCACTGGAGCAGTGGGTAATGATAATTGTCTGTTAAGACTGCAACTATCCAGTATTTTCTATAGAAAATCTCTACCAAAAACTCTAGCCATTCGGCGTTCATACACACATTTTGATATCCATTGCTTTTAAAGTTCGTTATTTTTATTCATAAGTGATTCTAAAGCGGCGATCAACGTCATTTAAAAATAGTTTCGATCCGATGGTTGAGTATGGTAATGCGAGTGAAGATCACGATGCGCTATGTACGTAACGGTGCATTAGTGACTGAGTCACGGGGAACTGACCTAGCATGCTGCAGAGTGCATTGACGCCGCCTCCGACGCATTTATCGCCAGCATGCCTCTTGAGATAATGCATAACATGCTTTTTGTAATGAATAACACATCTGTATACATGTTAATACTGTATAACTTCGAAGTTCAAACACCTCAGTCTATCAATCGCAGACGATTGTATCGTTTATTCAGTTTCAGCGTCTCCCATACATTATTCCGCGAGGGATACCTAATGTAGACGGTAGCGTTAATATTAATATGTATAACGAAGAGAGAATATTTTATTATTCACCTTAATATTCTTATACTGCATCTAGGTGCACTTATTACTTAATTTTTCATTATTTCAAAGTATGTAGGTATGAGAACAATTGTCATTTTATTAACCACATTCGCCACTACGATAATTATTATTAAAACCACATGATTTTGAATTAATAGGTAGAAAGAACAATTTAAAAATGTATTATAAATGAAAAACATACACGTGTGTATTGTTTCTCTCTGTAAATATGCAATAAGCTTTTTTTGTAACATGATAAAACTCACGTCTCTCACACTACATTTTATACAAAGTTGCCTAAAATTTTGAACGCCTTAAAAATTTCAGTAGGTATGACATATTTTAAAAATTGATATTTATTTTGAAATATTAATTTCAAACATAATGATGATAATATATTTAGTTTTGATTTTTGACTTTTGTAAAAAACTCGAATGTAGAATTTAAGAATATATATTTTGTAATCTATTAGTACAAAATACATTTTGTACTAATAGATTCTTAAATTCTGTATGTATATTTTTAAATAATGTGTGTAGGACTGTAGGTATTTAAAAATACCTCTATTTTGCAATTCAAAGTGTTAATAGCGTCAATCATGTTTTAATCTGTGAAGTGTCAGACACAATTTCATTTCCATGAATATAAGATTTTCCATTTCAACATAACCCAATTTGTTTCATGTAGGTACTGCAATTTCATATTCAACAGTTATGAAGCTTACACTGAATAAAAATTTTTGAATTTCAAAAATACTGTACAAAACGATTTTATTCTGCATGATGAACGAAATATAACGGAGACTGATAAGTATCCGTTATATTTCGTTTCATAAACTACTTATCATTATTTAAAATTGCAAATCAGACGCAGACAATTAAATAAGGGATGAACTAAAGAAATTTTATAAAATTGATATGGCACCAAGCTAAACGTATAATAAAACTTAAACTACATGGAATGTAGAGTCAAAATTACTCTGCGTCACTGCAGAAGTTACCTATTTATAATATTAATTGCGTACATTTAATATATAGTCAGTTTGAAGTGATCAGTTTGGTCTTTTCATGTCAAATTATCAGTTTGGTCTGTTCGGTCTATTAAGAGTATTTCAGTCATGACATAACAAATGAAAGATCTGACGGGACCCCAAAAACATTTTTGTTCTAATTTACTCCAACAGGAATAATAAAGTATATTGACATAATTAAACGAATATAGTAATATTTTTATGAAACCACAAAATATAGTATATGTATCACAATTAATAATGTACGTATGTGTATTTAACAAAACAATCAATGAGTCAAGTTTTTAAGGTTTAGTAGATACTTTACAATTTATTTCATATTTTTGCTTATTCGAATCCACGGAAATTTTATTATTATCATCGAAATAATCTTGAAATCGTCAACTTGACCGTAATTCGTATGATCCGAGCAAGGTTCGTAACGGCGATAAGACGGCTGTTTCACAATAGCAGAATTATTTGCGGCGGAGGGCCCGTCGCCTTGAGATGCGCGCCACAAACAACCGCGAGGTCTGCCGAAATGTTACACATTCGAGCACACAAGTGGAATGCGGCACCGATATAATTGTTTCATAATAGACGATAAATGATGCTATATACTTATGTTCGTAAATCAAAAAGTACCACTTTCAACAAGTGGAATGTAGCGTTGCAATTCGCCCTTTCTTACCTATTTTTCTATGGATTCAGTACTATAAGTCTTAAGTATAGATGAAAGGAACAGACATTAAAAAACACTCTGTGACATATAAGCTTAAGGTGGTTCCAGTAACATATAAGCACACTATTTCATAAAGAACTCAAAGCTACACTAAACTCGATGAATGATAATTATTGGTCGGATAAAATTAACTTTGATGTAGCCTGGTTACAGTCAACATACGGAATAACTTTATCTCCGTATCATAAAAATGATATCAAGGGACTGACGAAAGTTATAGTGATATGTACGCCAAAAATCAAAGAAAACCACCAAGCACTTATCGTGATCGTAGTTAAAACAGAAGAACCAGACAACTAATTCAGTTCGCTACTTTTAGATAAAATAGGAAGCTTAGTTTAGCTTAGATAAAATAGGAAAATATAAAAAAAATAATGATGGTATGTGCATACGTGACACGACGGCCTGCGAAGGGCTTTCAGCGGCGAGTATACCTCGTTGCGCGCGCGCCGTAGGTATGCATAAGTGGGTCAATGGCAACGCGTGACGCTGACGCGGCCCTTTGCGCAGGGTTTTCCTTGAACCGATGCCGGTAGCAACACTGAATTAATTTGCTCCCGTTTCTCCGCTAAAATAACATTCATTTTTTTCTCGAATATTCTGCGTTGTAAGACAACAAGGGTAAGACATATTTCGTTTCAAACAAATAGGTATAGGTACATTTAAAAATTACTAACCTAAACCTAATACTAAAAAGTATTGAGTTGTTAAATAAAAAAAATACACATTTTAAGTTTAAAGCTAATACCTATACTTATTTTTAGATCTGCACGGCAAAATTTTATGTGATTTTTTTATACCTTGTTATCTGTAAACTTGCATTATATTTGTTAGAAACATCCTCTTCCTAAATAAAAAAAATCCTTCATAGAAAAGTAATGTTTTAGTGTTCCGTACTGAAAAGTAGAGATAAAAATATACATATAAAGTTTTGTCTCCTTGCGGTTAAACATTTTTTTTATAGTTATGGGAAATAGTATATTGGCCTTTTTAAACTAGTCAAAACATGATCTACAAAATGTTCAAATTCGAAATTTCAACATTCGGTCTTGGTTTTAGGCTTTTTAAACAGGACGTTTCAGAATTTAAGATCAGGATGTAAAAAGCTCTTTAAGAACATTTTGTATATACGTATACCTAATTTTATTTACTTAACATATTTCCTAAAATATTAAAAACAATATTATGAATATACTATTCTATAGATAATAAAATATAATCTAAAGGGAAACTATCTGAATTGCGATATTAATCAAGGTAAAATAAGATAGCTTATACATTAAGTTAATTAATAGTATAGAATACTGATTACGTAAGAACAACTTACACTTGACGAGATTTTTGTTGCGATACAAACAAATTTATGTGAACTTAAATTTCAATGATAAGTAGTAAATAAGCTATAATCATCTTATTAACAATTTTAAAAACATCTTAAGACGGAATATGTTAATTACATTTGACTAAAAAATACAATTCTGAAGTAAAGTTATGTATTTTTGCCTCAATAACAAGGATAGCAATGAGATAAGATAATTACACTGACGTTACCTTGTCTGTTAAATTTACAAAAGGTTCTTCAAATAAAATATATTATTTTAATGTATAAAACTACTAGCAATTGACTTTTATGATGGTTCCAGTAGAATGATGATTCGAGTAGTCTTTTGTAGAGCTTTAATTTAAAAAAAAATTGATCGGTCGTCTCGAGAAGTTCCTCTTACGAACAATTCCTCTTTTTCAAGGTTAAAACTAGGAAATCGTGTTTAAACAGTTGATATTCAGGAGATGTGCGTCCAAATCGAAGGCCACTCGAAATAATCAATAACGTTCCTTTACATATTGCTTGTTTCAAGGCTTTCCTTCGTCAAATTAAAAGTTAAATTTTGAAGCTTGGTAAGTTTTTTTCGACCATGTGCAGTCGTCGAGCGGAGTTGATAATTTGCATATAATTATGACGTTATCTGTAGGTCTTTTGAAGGTTTGAACGACCTTACACGACGAGGCCCTTTGGTTTACTATCAAAGCAAATATAATGACTTAAAAAAACATAGTTGTTAAATACATGATATAAATAACTTTTTGTAACTTTTAAAATTACTCTTTTTAATTATAGATTAAAAAATATTAAATATGTATCTAATATAATTATTAAAATACACTACAAATAGGCTTAATGTTGATTAAATGAAGAAATTTAAAAAGATAGTAACACAATCAATGATAAAATATATGAAATATACAAGACTTATAAGTCTTATGCCGCTGGGAATAAGAGCTACGCCTACGTGTAGTGGTATAGCGTAGCTTCATATTACATACTAAAACAATCAATAAAAATTGAAAACAAAAAATATACACATATATGTATATACCTACGAAACGCCAATAGCATACAGGCCATACAGCGCACAAATTATACAAGATATCATATACATAATAAGATTCATAAGTCTTATGCCACTCATAATAAGACCTGCGCCTACATGTACTGGTATAGCGTAGCTCCATATTACACATATAAAAATATATATAAAAATTGAAAACAAAAATATATAAATATATGTATATATCTACGAAACGCTCATAGCATACAGGCCATACAGCGCACCAATGATACAAGATATGATACACATAATAAAATTTATAAGTCTTATGCCACTAGTCAAAAGAGCTGCGCCTACGTGTACTGGTATAGCGTAGCTTCATATTACATATATATAAACATACATATACAAATTGAAAACAAAAATATACAAATATATGTATGTATCTACGAATCATAGCATACAGCGTACCAATGTTACAAGATATCATATATTTATATAGATAATAAGATTTATAAGTCTTATGCCACTGACAATAAGAACTGCGCCTGCGTAGCTTCATATTATTCGCGAGCGCAAGGTTACGTTGCGCAAGCCTTACACGTGTCGCTCGCGACCTCTTCCGAACACTTCCGATTCGCATGCACAACGAGTTTTGAATATTTGAAAGGCGTGACGTAGTAAAACCTTAAAATTTTAATTGATGTTTATTTTTTAACTGTGTAAAGTGTTTTTGGTGTTATTGAAATTGCAATTTTGTTTTGTTTATAATACATATTGCCTATTTACGTTGGCGTGACGTAGCTTTGAAAACCTTAAATTTTAATTGGTGTTTACTTTTTAGTGTTTACTTTATAATTTAAGGTATGATATAATCATTTAATAATAATAACATTGAAATTGCAATTTTTTTAACGAAAATGCTACCTACATTTCATTCTATAAAATTGTAATGACTTGTAGATTTTCATTCATGACTGCGCTACATCAGCCACACTTTACCAACTTTCGCATTAATAATAGTAGAAAGATAATTATCACGTGATAATAATGAAAATAGTCAACGTTAAGATAAAACTTCGCTGTAATATTCGACGAACACATGCAAACTGGCGCTGACCTAAATAATAATCGCCAGCCGTTCGTAGTCCACCGTAGCGCCACGTAGCGTAACGTCGTAACCGACAGGCTGAAAGCAATGACAATAACAAATAAACACGATAAGGTATTTTGGTGTTCTTAAAATATGAAAAGAATACAATATTTTAATTAACGATTTATAACTTTTTGATAATATTTACGACTACGTGATAATGTTAAATTATTTTGTTTCGAACTAATCAATACTTGTAACTTATGAATTTTTATTGTAAAAAAGATTTCACGCTAATCTCAATAGACCTTTTATCACAACCACAATAATTATGGTTGTGATAAAAAATTAATTATAAATAACCTTAATATTATTTTCTTCTTGTTGATTAAAGGATTGTATGCATAAAGGAAAAAAATCGTAAACAATGGAAAATCAAAGGCACGGGCAACTGTGAGCCCATGGATGCATATAAATAAAAAAAATTAAAATTAAATATATTAATATAATTTAAATAAAAAAAAAACCATAATAATTAATTTAGAAATAAATTAATTTCAAATTGTCATTTCTCAAACGATTTTCCTTTTAATAAGTAGTTGTTTGTAAACAATCAAAAACAGCCTAATAAAAATAAGATAAGATTTTGTCAGACAAAAAAATAATATAAAGGTAAACAACATATTTACGCGACAAAGTGAAAAATTGAATAAACAAGCTATCCAAGGCTATCTGTAGTAGTCTGCCGTGAGTCCATGGCCAGGCGCCTAAATATCGCCAGTATCTTCTGGATGTGCCGTCACGTGATAAATCACGCAGCTATGATCACCGCGATATGTTTAATAAGCCCTACTTGACATCTTTACTGCAATATACAGATGCCATATTGTGTGACCCACATAAGTAAAGCACTGTCATCCCACTTATCTGAATATAATCTTCATTATATTACCATATAAGCATGTGACGTGGTAAGTCGTAAAAACTAACAACTAACCTTAAATAAATATACTGTAAGTTTTTAGAAATAATATATGTTGCTGCAATTTTTAAAACCATTTTGAAATTGTAGAGCAATGTTCACGATATAACATGTTAATGGAAATCGAGTCCTCATTATCTCGTGTTTAGGCAAGTACAGGAAAACCTTCAACAGAACGTAATGTGACTTTAATATTAAACTAATCAGTATTGCAGGTCAACTACTTCTAGCCGAAGCCCTTCACAAACACAAGCACAACGTCACTAATACCAGCGCAGAAATGAAACAAACAACGTCGATGTGGTCGTTGCGTGTGTACACGGCACACATACAACGCGAAGACTTTGTTTTGCTGTTGAGATTCGCGTGGTGTTGCGCAAGCGCATAGTGGAGGCCATTGACTCGGCGGACGTGCGCGGCCGCCATGTTGACGGCGCGGGCGCAGTGGTGGTGGAACGCGAATCTAACCGCTTCTGTTCTGCGTGCTTTCGTAACTAACGTGTTTACGTTAAGCCGTCGCCATTAGGAACTCAACGAGATGACTCTACATGTTGACACTCAGAAATAATAAATGCCAATCATTTTCAAATATGACATTAATTATCCTGAAGTACAAACGAAAAATTTACCTACGCTAGTGATGTTCATAAAATGCATATAAATGCATTAGTAATGGTTTATCAATCTCGTAACACATAGTTAATATTACATACAACCACGAAACGATTAGTCATAATTACTCGCTGGATACTAATAAATTCACACTTAAAATGTTTGTACAGTATAACAGTAGGTATTTAAAAGAATAAAGTGTAGGTATAAAATATTACAAGAATAAATTAGATTTTGTTAAAATTAATTAATAAATATCATGTCTTGTCTCTTTGTATAAAATAAGCAACACTAAAAACGCACATATTCACGCTGTATTCCTTAAAATATCATAATTCATCCCGCCGCATACAGTGCTGCTAATAAATTTAAATTTTAAAATCGTATCTCGCTAACAAATGTATGGTCTTACTTTTTTCAAACACAATTCAACAGATAGAGCAAATAAGCGAGTTAATTTCAACTAGGACATTCGTATGAAAAAATGTCGTAATGTCGTAATATCCATAATGTTTTCAGTTTCAATAGAAATCTATTTTCCTTGGTGTACATTGCGCAAGAATATTCGCGAACAGATAACAAAGTAGGCACGGAGCTCTGCCCCTCCGTCCTCTTGCGAAGTCCGGTCTTCGTCTCGCGTCTTTGTCTGTCTCTCGGCGGCGCGCTATCGGCGTCGCGCTCGCCCGCTATGACATACATACCGGTATGTACAGTTGCGAAACAGCGCGGATTATATAGCAGGTGGAATGTATCACAAACTAGTTTAAATAAGTGCTTTCACATGCTAACGAATACATAAGTCTTATAATTAATTCTAAACCATTTAGGAACATTGGTGCGATACGAATGCATTAATTGAGCGAAGCTACTTTCTTCGACACAGATTAGTTTAAATGATACGCTAATACGGACTCGACGAAAAATTTAAAATGCAAATATCTTAGGTAATTAAAAAACGGAAATTATCATAATTAGATAAATTTACACGAAACGGTTCGAATACATTTCACATTGGTTTATAAAATTGCTTATCTAATATGAAATGAGCATGAAGAAGTCGTTTGCAAAGTTGGAATTATTCATCGGAGGCGGAGTTGGCGGCATCCAATACAGCCGGGCAGAGGACGCATGCGCTGTGATCCTAGTACACAGATTACCGCCGCTCGTGCGTGAGTTTGATTCCCATTTTATGTGAGCGACCGCGCGACACGCCAACGATACCGATAAGATAAGAATAATCGATATTTTCGCGCGATTTCCTCGCCGGACACACGAAAGGTCATTCCGCAAAATAAACTTCAGTTTTTCACGTAGCGCTCACCTGTAATATATTCAATCTACAAAGTCAATAAAAACGAACACCTAAATTCCAAAGCGCGTATAAAAATGAATGCTAGCTATTTTTTGTAGGAATGTTTTGTTGGTAGCAACAGATACTTAATATTGATAAAGTTAGTTATACATATGTATGTAATGCAAATTAAATGTAGTACGTACCTACGGTAAAATAATAAAATATAATTTCAGCGCCTGCAATACCACATCCACAACATTACAGTAAATAACCTGTCATGCATGTAGGTACCTAATTTTTGCCATAAAAATGTTAAAAACATCATAACAGAAAAAATTTGCCTAAATACTTTTTATTCGACATAAATGTCTTTTTTTTTAATTTCAAGAAAGTCACAAACCTCCTTGTAAAATCAAGAAAATAAATGCCGTTTATCTGAATTTTTCAATATTACATCTCTTTCACACATTGTAGAGTCTAGGGCGTCTAATTGAAGGAAGGGAAAACGACTGCGTAAGTCGTTTTACCTTTATTTTATGCATACCTGAAGACAAACATCAATTATTTAGTAAGGCTTCCATGAATTATAAATTTAACCTAACCAAATCCAATGTCGATAATGGTGTTTCTCTATCTAATATGAAATTTGAAACTTGTTCAACACGTGTAATTTGCCAGAAGCTGTCATTAATAAACATAAACAACACCATTAGCAGATAAAATGTCTCGTAGTTTCGATTGCCAAATGAAATAGCAGTGACCCCGAGCATATGTTGAAAATCCTGAATTCTTTCATCACCTCAGTAACGAGCCGTGTCAATGATGACTGTTAGTTCATAAATCACTCAATTATGCATTTGGTCCCGAAATATACTTAGCAAATCTCGATGTGCTTAGCGATCATTAATCACTAATCGTCTGTTACTTTCATTTATTTTGTTCGCTTTCGATCCCTTACTATTTAGACTTTAAATAGTAAGGGGTCGAAACACAACTGTACTCTTTAATTTTAGAGTACAGTTGCTAGAAATAATTTACTTTACTAAATTTTATAAAACTTTTCTTCATAATATTTTTTTACTATAAATTAAAATTTAGTCCTTTTGTTGACATCTTAAGGATAGTTCTTGATGTTATCGAAATATTATAGAAATTATCTGAAATAAGGATGAAAATTTAAGGGAATTTTATTCATTCTAATTGCTTGTACGATACAAATTACTCAAAAAGTAAAGCGTCTAAATTCTGGGCCACTATTTAATCTTATAGCAAATTTTAACGAACAATTTTTGTCCATGTTTGTGTATCCATTTATCTTTATGAATTTATATTGTGTATTTCGGAGCAAATGACTAGACGTAATTATATCAAACCCTGTATTTAAATATTTTTGCTTTTTAAAATAGTTATGTCTGGTACGTCAATAAGATCACACAAAAATAGTCAACGTTTTTTCGTACAAGTTCGTTCGCTCAGGAACAACCTACTACGTGTACCTACTGCATACATCCTTTTAAATCTAAATAGACATAGTATAATATTGTAATACTTTTTAAAATAGATCCGTTTGTGTATATTATTAGTCGTCAATCAATAAAATTCTTCGGCGAACCTCATTGCTATCATTGATACATTATTTAATTACTTTTCGATGTAACTTATATGTCATGAAAATAGTTGTTAGTATGTATGTAGTAGACCGCGGACGTGCTGCGAAAGCGATCCCGTAGTCTCTCCGTTTTCCGTGCTGTGGCGGCCATCGCAGGGGGTTTT
>DVVJ01000093.1:0-21077 GCA_018234505.1 Junonia neildi neildi
GTTTATACTTTTCTAGATATCGAGGTATTCCACATTACCTTAAGTATCCCAAATATGCTGACTTTCCTCTACTTATAGTACATTCTTACCTAAAACGTTTTTGAAGAAGGCACCTTTTTTCTTGGTTCTCATAGCCGGAACTTCAAGTCTATCTTTCTGTTAGATATCTAACATGTAGATAGATAAATAGATATGACTAGTTCTAGATATCTAGGTAGATAGATATCTATCTATATCTATCTATTAAAAACTTCATAACTCAACATTAGTTTTATGGCAACTTTAGAACTCAAAAATCAAAGTAAATGACAATGTCACTGTCACAACAGTAACAGTGAACAGCGTGCGATCTTAGGTGTTTTTAGGTTATTTGTCGCTGTCTTCGTAGTTTGTGTACTTTAAAAGAATGGGTAAAGTACGAAAACGTAAACCAAATAAAGTCAGCAATAACGTGGTGTCCAGGCATTCTGACGAAGAAGAATTGCCTGTTGATTCAAAGGAGAATGTAATTCAAACAATGATTGATCAAATTCAGGTTAGCAGAAGTTGTGGTTATTAGGTTTTATTTTTTTGTTATACTGCATAGTTTTAATGTATTTCATGTACAATTTCAGACTGCTAACGTAGAAGAAAAGTACTGCGGTCTTCAAACTTTTGCCATGTTAATAGAAAGTCCCGAAAGTTTAGAGCAAATGATGAAACAGGGAATAGTGAAGATTGTAGCGCCTCTCCTGCTGGACCAGGCGACGTCAGTGAGGAATGCTGCTGCTGGTTCTCTGAGAAATCTCTCTGCCTTAGGATTAGATACATGTGATATTCTAATGGAACATGACATCATGACACCTTTAATTTGTTTCTTTCATCAGGTACAAACATCCTACAAAATAACTTTGTTTTGTTGTTTACTATGTTTTCAATTTTATTAAAGAAAAAAAATTTAGTTTACAGAATCTTGGACACCAGATGTGAATTCCAAAACAAAAGATGAAGAAATTGATACATTTGTCCAGTGTACAAACCTCTTGTTAAACTTATGTGAAAGTTCAGGTACAAAATATTACACTGTTATGGTAGATTTGTCACAGTTGTCATGGTTGCTATTAATGTTTGTATTGATTTTCAGACCGTGCTGTTAAATATGTTGGAAAGTCAAGAATTCTTGATATATTTCCAAGGTATTTGGACATTTCCACATTTGGAGCTGAACTTGTTATAGCCGTCATGCAGTGTCTGTTTGTAATTGTTGAAGACAATCCATCCGCTGTTGAAAAAGTTAAATCAACATCAGAAAGTCAATTGAGAGAATTATTGTTAATAGAAAACACAGACCCTCCTTCGATGTTCATTAAAACTCTTACTGGAGGAGTCATTATAAACTTATGTGGAGGTGACATTGCCAGTCTGCCGGTAGACATTATGAATCAAATCTTCACAGTTTTATCAAATACATTGTCTGTCGATCATCGGTTATTCTGTAATCAATTGTCGAGTGAGGTGCCTTTAGGTGACGCAGCAGGAAAAGTAGAACGGCCTAAAGGAAAGGAAGCCTTACAGTTAGAAAGTAAAATAAAATCTGTCTCACAAATGTTGGAAGCACAGCAGACTGCTATTGAAATAGTTGCTAATATTTGTTCATGTGAAGGTATGTTATATCTATGTATGGTGAAAATCTACTATTATTGCATGTCTTAATTATCAAAAAAGATTTATCAAATAAGTATTCATGTGTATGTGTTTATTGTGTATGTTTTTCTGACAAAAATATTTTAAAATTAGATAACAAGATAATTTTTATTTTCTATAAAAAAATTGTTGCTAAAGTGCGGACGGTACATGATTTATTTTTTGGCTGTTTTGTGATTTTGATGTCATTTAATAAAGAATATGAGGGCCCTTGGTTGAAAATTGAAATTGGAGATTTGTAGTTTCATTTGATGACAAATAAAATAATTAATTTTTCCACTTATCTGAAAAGTTAACTTTTTTTACTTACAACATGTAAGAAATTTCTCTACATATGAAGTAGTTTATTGGCTTTATTTAAAATATTAATGAGACATGATATAATTTTTAGAAGCTGAAGAATCTACTGACACACCTGAATCTTCAGACAGTGATGAATTAGTAGGTGATGAAACATCAAACGATCAAACATGTGATGAAATCTCTAGCAATGGTGAGGAAATTTTCCACCCTGAAGATAGATTATCACCAGCCATTTTAGAAGCCTTGGTTTCACTAGAAATATTTGACAAAGTATGGGCCCGGACGCAGGTGCCACCAGAAAATGTGCTTATGATTTTGCAAGAGTATGAAGGAACACAATCAATTCATAGAAAGTACGTAATATACCTAATGGATTAAAACTAAAATTATTTTAAAAATCATATACCTAATACAATCACAATCTAAAACAAAAACCAGTAATAAAAAAGCATGTCTAATAAAAAAAAAATTTGAGTTTGTTCCTAAAAATATTTATTGTTTTCAGATTACAAAATCTTCAGACAAAAGCATTCCTATGCATGAATAACATTGTATTAAGTATGCCATTTGAAAGTATGGGTGGCGTAAATGGAATTTATAAAATTTGGGTTGATACAGGGAAATTAGTGTTCAAGCAAAATTCTAATAACTTAGATTTGTTGGTCGCTGCAACAGCTGTTATGAGAACTACATTGAACAGAATTACATCATTAGATAGTGCAAAACCAAGTGAAAGTAATTTATTTAGAGATTTAGCCTTGTCAGATATTGAGGTAAGTTGTTTATAAATGTGTTTTATTTCTAGCGATAAACTGTTTGAGAAAACTTTTTATTTTCTTTTTTATCCATATATAATAATTTAATTGTTTATTTTACTTTTTCTCCTTGCATTTTTAGATATGTATAAAACTCGTACATTTTTTTCCAGTTAATGATAACAGGAATTAAAGAATGCCAAGCTGCAGAAATTCGGTCAAATCTTATAAGGATGATTGGGATTCTTGCATTACTGTTCTTTAATGACTTAAATGAAACTACATCAAAAGTGATATGCAGTATCACTGAATTTATATTAGAGCAAGCACATAAAGAGAATGAAGTATGGGTGCTCGCAGAAGCTATAGACACATTGATCGACTTGTATTCAGAAGACAATTCTGATACCTTAGCTGCTAGAACGAAACTGGTTGAGAAATTACAAATATTGGTTCCAATATTAAGAAATAAGGTATGATTACTGTTTTATTAAATAAATGTATATGGAAATATCGGTACACGGATATTATACATAAGTTGGTTAAATTTGTTTGTTAGTTTGTATGTAGGTGATAATTGCCGAAATTACTATTAGTACTAAACAAAATAATTAATGTTTGTATTGGCTAAAGACAGTAGTTTCAATATTGAATAGCAGATTTTTAATTGTTTTATTTTATTATTCCGTATTATTCATGGGCGAATAATATTAAACTTTATAACATAAAATCAAAAATTCGCGACACAGCGAGATTTGAACCCGCACCGCCTTGCCGGGTCAGGTACTCTAGTGAGCTATGGGTAAAGGCCTCTCCAATTCAAAAGAAAGTTTAGAGCTTATTCATCACGCCGCGCCGCTCCACTGCGGGTTCGGAGATGTGTAGCTATTTCTTTCGACACATGCAGATTTCCTCACGATGTTTTTCTCAACTGCCAAACACGAGTTGAATTTAATTTCAAAAGCACTTGAAACTTGAAGATGCTAGCTGGGGTTTTAACCTGCGGTCATCGCTTGAAGTTGTCGTATTCTAATCACTTGGTCACCACGGCTGGTCTAAATTTTGAGGTGTTTGTCAGTTTTTGAGGTGTTGAGGTTTTGTCACATTTTCAGTTATTTGTCAGTTTCGCATATTACATTTATAATTCAAATATATATTTTTGTTCTAGGCGAGACAAAAAAAGGAACTTCCAAAAGACTACAAGATACTCGTTAACACTGTGACCTCAAACTTACCAAGATTTATAAAATATAAAAAGCAGAGAGTTGCTGGATTGTAAGCTGCTGGAGCGTTATAAATATATGTATATGTTAAATCATAGTTAATCTATGTGTACTGTTTATAGATTATTATTAAAAATATGATATGACAACACATTTACTTTTATTTATTAAATAAAAATTCAATCATCTAAAATAATAATTTAATAGTCAACAGATTAACAATATAGATATCCCAATGAAATGTATATTTTTTCATAAAATAAAAAAAACTAGTAGGACATCATACACCCTTTCTGCTTAAGATCATATACAGATAAAAAATGACTAATGCGTTTTATTCTTTATTTACTTTCTAATTAAAATATAAACTTATTAACAAACTTACATGATGAATTATTATATGATACTGAAGTTTTAATGAGTCTATATATAGTTTGTTCAGATAGAAATCTCATTATTTAAATTAGTTTCAGTTTCAAATTTGCTTTTATTTTTAATTATGCAATTGCTCTTTAATAAAATAAGAATGACAATTTTTGGTCGAGTTTTACATGAGTTATATCTACATAAATCTTGCCTTGAGGATTAATGAAAAAAAAATATACTTACAGATTTTTTAATAATGATTTATCTAGAGTTTTATCCTGGACCACCTTAGAAAAATGAAATAAATGAAAATTGACATTAAAATATGCATTATAAAATATTGCTTAGAACCATTTATCACATTTTACCCTTAGCTTAATGTACACCTATTATGGCAAAATCTATTTGGAGTAGGTAACGTGATGTTTTATGCATATTGATTATAATATATTTATATACATATTTATAAAATAAAAATAATTTATAATCACATGTTAATATACTATTATTGAAAAGGCACATCCGTGTATGTATACTGTATAGTATGCTTTCATTAATAATTTAATTTTTTTAAAGATGATTTATAGTATGTGATATGAATTTATATGTATTTATTATGCCTTCAATTATGTGTGTGTATAAACATAATTGCTATACCCTACAATTGGTCTTAAAGATGTTACAACATATAAGGTTTGTAATTTTACAAGCACTAACAATAATTATGTTCCATAATCAGCTTAAATTATAGGAAATATTTTTTGGTTTCAAATATATAACAAGAATATTTTTGTAACATTATTTATATAATAAATATGATAAATATTGCAAATTTCAATTGACTGAAAATTTGAGATCCAAATATTTTTATTAAATAAATTAAAATTATGGTGAATTACTCAAAATAAATAATTTTCTTTCAAAATGATTATCGCTTAAATGTTACCATTGACACTACTAGATTCGCCGTAGTGACTTCTCCTAGGTTTTGGTATAGGGTTTGGTGAGTTAGCACCATTTCTGTCAAATTTTTGTCTTATTTCAGATACGGATAGCCTATTATTATCAAAAGATAAATCATCTTCTATCAAGGCTGAGTTAAGTTTACTTATTTCTTTTTCTAGTTCCCTCGTTGCTTTATCGATTTCCAAAAAATCTTTTTCAGTGCTCGATATTGTACTGTCTATGCTCTCCTTTCTTGATTCATCGTATACTTTACAAACAACCTTTTGTGGCTCCTCATTGCTATTTATGTCGAAACATGTACTCTGATTTAAATTGATATCATAAGCTACATAGCTCCCATCTAGAGCGTTTGTTAAACTTTTACTCCTTTTGTTAGATAATGAATGGAAATCTTCTAAATTACCTCGCCGTAGTTTAATATCGTCCTCATTTACACTAGAGTTTCTTCTGTATTTCGTTATGTCAACTTTGGGAAAGGAAACTTGTGAAAGAATGTCTTTTTCTGAGTTTGATCTAACTTCAACTGTTTCCTCGAGTTTTGTCCGATTGTCGTTAGTAGTACTTAATTCTTTGGTTTCTTCGTTTGCAGCAGTTTGATGACTTTCGTCAACTTTCTTAGGAACTTCCAAACTATCAGGTTCTTTCTTTACATCTATTTTATCATCATCTTCTACTATTTTCAGTTCAACTTTTATATTCATATCTTCTATATCATCGTCTAAATTATTCGACTGTTGACTGACATCGGCTTCTGTAATACGCAGTTCCAAGTTTTCGCTATTGACCTGTAAAAAAAAAATTATAAAATTAATGATAAAATAATGATGATGAACCTTGTTGGTTCTGTAGCTTATTATAAGCATTTAAGATTAGTATTTACTGTTTTTAAGTATGTATTCTATGCATCGGTTTCAGTTAACTTCACTTACCATAATAAGTTATCATTAAGCCAAAAAGAGAGGTTACAATAAAGTAATTGAATAAGTGTACAATTAATAATTAAAATTAAGATAAGTAAATGCTAATTACCGAGTCGTCAGCGGTGGACGTGGAGGGTGGAGGCGGCGCGCGTTTTTTCTTTCGTCGTGAGGCTCGTACCGGTGGGACGGGGGCTTCGTCAAATGGATTCGTGCTTTCCACACTGAGCCTTGATCCCATAATGTCGCTACGTGCCATACGGGGAGTGGCACTGGAAAAGGTTACAGTTTTACAATTAAATGCAAATGTATATAATATGTAAATTCTTAAAGATAAATTCTAAATGCATCATGTTTATAAGATAAGATTTTCTGTATTGTGACTACTATTTCGAATAGAAGGTACATAGGTCTATTTAGGTATGTAAAGAATATGTAAAATCTTACATACATATATATCGCTATATAATTAACTAATTTATTCATATAGAATCGAAGTTTGATAATATTCAGACATGTATTAAATTATCTCGACTTGTGCAACAGTTTCAACTTTGTAATAATGACGCTAAATTAATTTATGCAATAACTGTTAAATAGTTTAATAATGACATTTCTTGGTATTTTCCATTTTATAAAATACCTTAGCGAATTGATTTCTTGTTGCGAGCTGCGCAGGCGCTCTTGGAACCGCGAGCGCGGCAGTGGCGTGACGGAACCGCCGTACACATAGCGGTCCGCACGCTCCGGCGACCCCACTGTGCTGCGGGCTCCCGACGACATCGACGAATCTGTCAATAATAATAAAATAATTTTATATTTTTAATTAAAATTGATCCATGGTCTATGATTACATTAATAATATTCGAAACTACGACTCCATCTGCTTTGCAAGACAGGTTAAGTATAGGTATTATTCGTGCTAGTTCGTACAAAATCTACGGCTAGTCTAGAGTAATACAACAAGAACCCAAGGCATATACAAAAATATTACAAAATTAAGAACTACATCGAGTTTTTGACTCCGTTAGGCTTTTGGCGCTAGTAATTTGCTACTGATATCAATTTTTGCTTAGGTGCACTTGTAGATACACTGATTGATCATATAGTTAGTTTTAAGTATTGTTATCTTACATTGCATAGCTCTCCTGAACATAACAGGACTGTTGCCTCCATTGACTTGGTTAGTTTTACTGCCTTGTGAAGACGCCTGCTCACTTTTTTTTCCTTTTCTCATGAAAGAGCGTAAAGACCTGAAAATGAAAAAAAAGGCTCAATTAATTTAAACAATTACTTGAACGTGAAATAAAGCTAGTCGATACAAATAAATAAAATCGAAGTATGCCCTAAACTTTAGGGCCTAAAGAGTAGGTTGATGTTGGACAGATTTAAAGCGAATCTCACGTGCTATTCAGCTATAGCTGATGTCCTAATTGCAAACAAAAAGTAGAGCTAAATATATAACGGTCCAGTGAGGTTATTGCTTTTATTCTTCATTCCCAAAATTTAAAATTTGACACTATCCTATATTATTGATATGCAATCGTAATCGCTACTAAGCGGTAGAGATTTAAGCCAGTGCTCCAAAAAGAATGTTACTGAATAATACGTTAATTTGAGCACCTTATTTGGACGTGGGTAGATAATGATACTTTTATTATTATATTCGGGAGTCAAATTTCCATTGTTACGTATGTGTAAAGATCCGTGCGGTGAGCGGATGTCTGTAGGCGCAGTGGTCACTGACAAAAGTAATGGTAGTTTAGTGCACTTGATTCCACTTGAGCGGTCACAATTGTGCCGTGACGGATGGACGGATGAACGACCAGCTCACACGCCCACCTTTAATATTTCTTACGTTTTTATTGAAAACGCATTTTACCGGTAATATTCTAATTAGGGGAACTTTACTTTTAAGCTAACATTAAATGTCTGTTTGCCTGTCCGTCATCTTTTTGTACTGGCTAATCTCCAGAACTGCTGTGCCGATTTTGGACTGATAGTCTGCCACTATTGGGATAAAAATTTAATCTTAACCTCTAATTTTGTACCTGCAAAATTTCATGACATTTGGTACATCAGTTACGGCGTGATAGTGAAACAAACAAACATACTCACTTTCCCATTCATAATACTTATTAGTGAGGAATTGAGGACTTTTCTCCTAATCAACTGAGGCTATTAGGTACAAAGTCTGCAATGCGCTTCATAATTTGTCTAAAGTATTAAAAAAATATATTCGTTAAAACGATTCCTATTCGTATTTATTATTCCGGTTTAGCAGCGAACACGTGTTCACCTTTTGATCTCAGTTTAATTACCTATTGTATTATTTATGAATTTTATTACTTAAACTTAAGCCTAAGTCTAAGTTCCTACTTAGACTTAGGCTGAAGTTTTGAGAAGCGATATTAAAAATTAAAAAAATTGTACTGTAAAGTCGAATTTACATTTTCTTTTTGAACATCTCATGATATATCTACTAGTTTCGGAAAAGGTAAACCTATGAAAAATCAGAAAAGTTATCATTTTAAAGGTAATTTATACGTACCTATAGGTACAGCCTACAGGTATGTACTAGTGAAAATTTTGTTTGCAATTTGTCTTTACAGTTGCTGTCGTGTTATGGCAAATTGCATGCAAAAGCAACTGCGAGAATGAAATAATTCATTGTGGAGTGTGGGCAATTGGACATACAATTAATTATTATTTAATTCTGAAAAGAACTCTAATAGGTACCTTAGTACGATATTGATAAAGTTTTCGAATTGATCGTCATGATCACAATTATAGTTACTTATTGCATGAAAGTAATGTAAATAAGATATAACAAGCTAATGGAATAGTACAGGAAAACGTAACTTCTCATTCGTCCTACTTGTTAGGTCGTTAATGTTTTACATTCGTAAACAGTCTAAACTGCACGCGTATGTTTGACATTAAATCGCCTAGGTCGCTAAGATAAAACGAGATTTGACCTGTTCTTGAACCAGCATTATTACCCTTGATGCGGACCTGCAATCTTACTCATTATTTATGTTCTTGACTGATATGTTATTATAATTCAGTTCAAATGACTTCACCACAAGATTGTACATTAATTTCAAAACTAATCTTTCAAAGCATTCTGTGCCAATCAAATGAAAAGGTATGTCTCTAAACTTTTTCTAGTGTTTCAGAAGGAAACTGAACATTTTCGTATCAATTCTAAAAAAATCTGCCAGTGTGTCCTGATTTAAGTACAAATGAAGATTCTAATCAGTTTATTCGTTAACATCTAGCGAGGTTGCGACCTTCGAAAAATAGGTAGTGTTAACGAACGACTACTGCTAAACAATGATGGCCAGCTATTTGCCCTACTTTATCTTGCATTCTTGTTTTTATCAGAATCTTCTTTACGACTGATTCATATTATCTCCGTTTTATCTTTGATGATATCATTCTTTCAACAGTGTCAGTTTACTTTGACTAATCAATTGGCAATGAAATTATAAAAAAATAGATAATATGTATCTTGTTGGTTTAGTAATTTTTTGCGTAACTTTAGTGTAGTATAGTTACGAAAAATATTATATATTCCTAACCAACTTGAACTTACTAGGTATTCACTTTAATCTTCATAAGTTCCCGACCTAATTCCATAATTTTATCAAAATCGGTTCAGCACCTATTTCTTCAGAAATTTGTAGTGGGTAGGTAGTTTACTACTTGATTTTAATGAAAAATGAATGTAATTTGATAACTGTCGGTATGATACCTACGTGTATTTATTTATTGAAAATAAACAACGCTGGCACTGTTAATCGTCTAAAATAAAAAATAAATCACACAATTGTAGTTCACATTAAAATTTAGTACCTATTCGCGCCTTAACTCATGTTAGCGAGTAAAACAGTGAAAAATAACTATTATATTTAACATTGGCTTTAAGGTATAATAATAAAATAATAAAATAAAAAAATAAAATAATAAAATAAATTTATATGAATAATTAAAATAATAATTATAACCTTCGAGGAATGAATAGACGTTACGCATGTCGGTACCTAGTTACCTACTAACGTTTAAAATATATATATTTATAATTTTATTTTTTGTTATTTTTTTATTAAGAGATTTTTGTATGTATTCCCTACGGAAACTTAAATTTTTTCGAAATAAAACATCTCGTATATCGTAGGTATGAGCCATCCTTTATTACAACTTTCCGCAAAATCGGTTTAGGCGTTGTGTTTTTACTTTTATAATATTACGTTTCGTACGTACGTATGAAATATAAGTTTCTTAATTCGAGTAAAGGTGGTTTCATCCATATTAAATGTCCGTCCGTCACTAGTTAACAGATTTTAGTTTACATATTTTTTCTTGCAAATTCTCTCATACAAATATTATGTAGATCGGTTTTTATCACTATAATATTTTTTAAATAGAAAAATATTAAAATCAAGATAATATTACAATAGTTGTAGTTGTTACCGTGACTATCCAGTAATTGATATCTTTACCGATGGATAGGATTTACCTATATTTTTCTACGAAATAAATTCATCTAGGTACTCTTCAAATCTATACCTAAGAAGTTTGAAAAAATATTTTATTGTTAGTCTGGACAGAAAAAAAATTCATTAATTTTTTCTTCGTTAAACATTTTTTTTTTCGATAAACAGAGCTTGTTCATGGCTACTTTTGTTTGCTTGTATGTTTGTCATTCACATTTCATTTCACTCTGATATGACGACGATAATAGTAATTGTCACTGGTTTACTACTATTAATGCTACTTAAATGTTTTTAAGTTTAATGGCTGACTTATTTATTGCCAAAAATACAGTAGATTACATAATAATACCAATTAATACGTACAGACGCGGCCACAGTCTGATATTTTGGAGGGGGTCAAATAATAAAATATATAATAGACTTTATTGGACAGCCATTTAGTACTATTTTAATAATTCATCTGCATCTATCAGTGTAATATCTCTCGCTCACAATATTTTTATTTTGTAAATTTTCAGACTTTCTAATTTCACATGAACAATTTTGGGGAGGGCATTTCCCGTGTTATCCTCCCCTTCGGGTCACGCCTGGTAAAAAAAGGTTACATTAAGTTAAGATCCACTAAAGTGCGGTTAAATACAGGATTTATAAACGTAGTATGAATATTATAGATAGATAAAATAAACTATTTTAGATTCATTTTAACTTTGCTCGATAAAAAAGTTTCTTCTCTCCGTATTGAAATAAATCTAATACCATACATTGTATGGAAAATATGTTTTGATTAAAATAAAGCACTAGCTGGTACTTTAGGTAGGTATAAGCAAGGAGATTTATATTCAACAGAGGTTAGTCAGTAGTTGTGTTCTTCATTCTAATAATAATTATTAATATTTATTACATGTAGGTACTTACATTATAAGTGGATGTTATCCAATGGCGTAGCTAGATAGTCAAGGGCCCTGGGGCAAATAAAAAAAGGGGCCCCTCATTAGGGTGGAGCGAAAAAAGTTTTTTTTGTAAAATTTCAAATGTCTATATTTTCAGTCGATATTCTGTGATATTAAGAGTATCTGCACAAAATTTTAGCTTTCTCGATCAACATTTCGAGGTGGCGCATTAGAATTGAAATTGAAAAACTAAGCATTTTTTGGCTTCCAAAAACAACTTTAATTTTTATTTTTATGGCTATAGTTTTACTTTAAATAAAATAAATAAAATAATGAATTATTGCGAACAATTTTTACTAAAAACACGTTTATACATATATAGTTTATTACCCTAAATCATGAAGTCTCACAACCGTCTTTTTGTTGAAAATACTGAGATTTTGTGTACAATAGTAGAACATCTTCCCTTCTATTAATCCTTGTACTATTAAATTTTTTAGTCAAAAACAGATAATGAACGCCCCTGTTACGAGTTCTACTGGTCTATCTACCCACGCGTGACATAGATACTTTTCGATTCCAACTATAATTATAATCCCCTGAGAAAAATTCTGTATTGATAAAAGTCATAGTAATTGGAGGGAATTTAGTTAAACTTTTTTTGCCCAGTCTATTGTATTATAGTATCTTGTCGCACCAACCGAAACTTCTGGATGTTGGAATTCGCAAACTTTCTTCTCTTTAAACTCTATTCTGGCCTTCAATATTCTTTGAACTATCAGATTCCTTATTTGTCAGTCATCATCTTGTCGCGAAGCTAAAAAAATATTGTCTGGATATCTAAAGAGTGTATTTCTTGTATGCTTTAAAGATATAGTTTTTAAAGGTATTTCTCAAATACAAACTTTTTTAAATTATACCTAGCCAAATTAACATGAAGCTATCATCTCGATCTTAAACCAGATTGTTCTTTGGCCAAGAGGGATGCGTGCGTTCAGACTCGCACCCTTCGTCAAAGCGGCGGAAGCGCGTCCTACCCTGCTAGTGCCTTCGAAACGCTCAGGCGGCAGGAGCAACCAAGGGCACACACGACGTGGTACGCCCGTCTCCGCGGAGATTGGTACGCGCACAAACGCGTCGTGAGTGCGATCCTGCCGGCCTTCGAGGCCTGGATGCGAAGGAAGCTACGAGTCACCTTTCGACTTACACGAAAGACTTACACGAGATGCTGACCGGTCACGGTTGCTTTGGAGAGTCCAGAGAGAGAGATCCTCTATAGGATCGGACGCGAGGCGACAGCGATTTGCCACCACCGCGGGGCGGACCAAGACATTGCTTAACACACACTTAAACGACGTGGGAGGCCGTTGACAACTTTTGTGGGACTGTCATGGCCCAAAAGGAGACTGCGGGGCGGGCTCGGGAGAGGGCCGATCCCGCCCGGCAGACGTGACCTGCAGGTCCCCGGCCTTCAAGCCCCAGTGCCCGGGGCGGAATAAATAAGGCACTCAAGCATCCATTTTCATACGGCCGTGAGGAGGTGTGGGGAGGACGAGACCATCTTCGTCCAACAAAAGAATAAATGCAAAAATATTAAACTAAGGAAAATCATTTTATCATCTTTCAAAATATAATATAAAAAAAATCAAAAAATAACATTATCATATTACATTTAAAATCAGTTGTATTCTTTTCTACTTCTTGTTTCATACTGGAATGTATTCAGGTTTTACTTTTGAACTTCAATTTATTAGAGCTGTTTATTAGAGCTCTACACAATTAACTCTGAATTGGCAATAATTTTGTAGAAATGCATTAAAAATAATTACTTCACTAGTTTGAATAGTCCGTCATATTGTACTTATAATGAGGTCACGTCGTGTAACATACACGACGTAACGTATCCTCCAAACTAAATATGAACGTAAAATCTCAGCTAAATCGGTTGAAAATATCTGTTTCAAAATTGAGTAGCAAGATTCCACCGGTACAAATTACATGCCTACATACATTGCAAGTTACTCTTGAAACGGCTGGACCGATTTTGTTATATTAGATATGTTCTAAGAACCATCACTAGAGAACCCGTTTAGGAGCTGCGGTGCTATCGACATATACAAAGATAGTGGTCAAACTTAGAACACCCTTCTTTTTTGTTCGGTAGTTGTCTTGTTGTTTGACAAACAAATGTTTTATCTTGATTTACCTAGTTGCCATGATGTCGTCTCTTATTTATTAGGTTGTATAGAATATTTTAAAACTTCGACACTCCGCTTTGCCCGCACTTCCCCTAATTTATCTATATTGCAAGACAATGACAAAGCATTGTTTACTATTTATAAAACTTCGTGATAAGATTAATATTCTTTATCCAATTTTAAAACTTCCTTAGGTACACAAACATTGCAATGAATTTGTTAATAATATTTTTGGTGGTTTTTGTTATTTCGACCAGTAATGGTATGTAACAATATTCTTATTTAGTTTTACATTATTATATTAATTCCATTTTAAATATTAGTTATAAAATGAGATATTACGTTTGTAAAATAAAATGACCAATATTATTATTGTTCACCCAATTTCAAATTACATCTTTCTATAATAGGTAAAATGGTACATACATACTATTTATCTTCTTATTACGGAACGGTTGTTATAAATTTTCAACCTAAGTTTCAACCTTTAACATAATTTATATTTGCGCTTATTTTACAAATATATTTCATGCAATGTTTTACTTTTTATGTTCCAATACATGACGAAAACTTTGAAATCGGTGATGTGACCATGTCAAACTATTGCATCAGATTCCAAACATTTGAATCGCCTGTCTCTTACTCGTGGCGAACACGAGTAGATAAGAGACAGGCGAGGACTTTTACTCGCTACATATAGAACCTATAGAAATGTATCTCATGCCGCTCACAAACCGAAAGGGTTCTGATGAAAGTTCTTTCGTTCTAAAAAATCAAATATTTATTTTGCTATAATCACTTGCACACATTGCACTTCGCAAGTGACCGTTGCAGAGGCAACATATCCTGAGGATGCTCCAGTGTCGGATATTTTTCATTCGTTCAATTGCTACCGACAAAAATACCTTATTTTCGTGTGCGCGAGCCAATAGGGCTAGTTTAATGGAACCGACATTGAAATGATTAGCAGAGGTAGAATAAAAAGGTTGCTGATGTTACAGACATAAAACTATTTCCAAATAAGTAATGCAATTCGATAAATTGTAAAGCCAATGCAATAATAAATAGTGATGCAGTGATTATATTAAACTAAAATAGTCAATAGAATTCATAAAGTCTATTATAACAATTGACAAATTGAATTGATAATGCCCTGAAATAATACTAATTAAAATGATCACTCTTATTTCTAGCATCGACCATGATAGAGACGTAACATTTATTTAATTTACTATTAAATGTATTTAAATGATGAACGATAACTATTAAGCATTTCGAAAATAATATTAGATAATGATAATGATTACTATTTAATCCTAAAACTTTGAATTTAAAATAATGTGTTGTGATATTAATATTTCTACGTCTTTTTAGCTACAACGTTTGACACAAAAGAACTTAGTTGGACTAGAAATGAACCAGCTAAAGCATTACTCGGGCCAACAGACACAGTTTACTGCAGACTAAGGAATCCAGAAGGCGTAGTAGTTTATGATGGATTCGGTAGATGTTCCGTTAACATAACCAGAGTAACCGATGAACACAGGGGAATTTGGTGGATGAATGCCATATCACACAATGAAAGTCGCACTGAAAATTTAAGAATCATAGTTACAGTTGTTTCTGGTTAGTATGACTTAATTTTTAGGAGTTACATTATTCTATAAAATTCCTCCGCTGCTATGTTAGCAACTCGTAAGAGACAACTTTTGTCAGGATGACGACCACTCTTTTCTCAAAGTGACCATTAATATCTTCCGATGTATTCTGGTTCTATACCCTAAGTAACTTTAACATTGTAGCTCCGAAGCCGTCGGTACAGACTGAAGTGATAGCGGACAAGCCGACCGTCTATATATCATGTCAAGTGTCAAGTCCAAAGCCGGGCCATTCATGTAAATTCCGTGATCCATCTGGTCAAGTGCTGGTGGCTAAGGAGGCTTTTAAATATGGCAAATACAGCTTCAATGTATCAAGTCACAGGTATCTTATATTTTTTGCGTTTATTTTTTTTATTATTTACAAATGTAGGTTAATAAGTGTGTAAGATAATAATTATTGTTTCTCCGACTATGTAAGTCTGTATGTGTATTTGTATATATTTGTGTCTGTATAAATATGTTCATATTTATGTATTTAATTATAGCATGTTATTATACATACGTCTGTCTATATTTTCCATCCATTCCATTTCTTCTCCCTCAAGGTTGGACAGAACAAGGACGCATTTTGTGATTTTTGTAGCATTTTTATTTTACATTATTTTTTTTCTTTTTTCTTTTTTTTTTAAATAAAAAGAAACAATAATATGTACATATTGTTTTCGATCAGAATAATTATTTTTTTAACTTAATATTCGTGTAATATTGTTTTTGTTCAATTTATATGATGTCAATGTTCTTAATCTTTATAACCGATAACGATGTGAGTAATAAATGTTGTCGTCTTCTGAACAATATAATTTTTTTTAATGTAATAACAAAAGTAATTACAATTACCATTTAGAATTTACATTAGCCATCTTAATGAAAGAATTTCAAAAATATGCCAGTAAACCTGTGGCAAGATTATCCTCAAACTGCGTTTAAAAAAAAGAACGCTTATTTATTTATTTTATTAATTTCAGCGATGATGGGGCTGCTCTCCACACAAGTAATTGTAAACTTCAAATTAGGGACCCTGAAGTCAGTGACTTGGGTCTTTGGCGCTGTTCCATAGAAACTGAAGACGATAACTATTACGGATTTCTAAAAGTAATATGTCCGTGGGTTATGAGAGACCCCGAAGAGGCAGCTGATGTTATTTTGGGTACGTACTTTTTATTTTTCCTGTATAGAAAATATAAAAAAAATTATGTAACTACACAATTTTCTGCGAACAGCCCAAACAAGAGTATGTGATACTTTTCTATTTTTTGTAGTGAGATATCTTTCCGAGTATATAAACAGGACGATGGCAATTTTCTTAATATCTTCAACTTATCATTTCCTAATGTGACCTATGATATTTTTAGAACCGACATTGACAGCAGATAAGGAGGAAGTAAGCCAAATCGTAGATCGAGGCCTCGTCATGTCATGCTCGATCCAGTCCGCCATCCGCTACTGCTACTTCCGCGCTTCGAATGGCACCATCTTTAATGTTGGACCTGGTAATACAAAGACTTTTTCTCTTAATGTTACGTAGTGAAACTAAATTCTGCTTTTATCAAGTAGTGGTAAATAGTTGAGACAAGAAGTAGTTATATTAATAAAAGGATTATGCTGTATGTTTGAATTATCCAGCTTTCATTTTGTTTTATTACCACTTACACATTGCAGTTAAGATGTTGAGACATTTGATTGTGTTGTACACTATACAATTTTACATAGACTACTTTATTATGAAATGAAAAGTAAAGCTCTTGAACTAATTGCTTCTTACCCTGGAAAAAGATCTCAACAAATTACTAAAACATGCGCAAAGTCTTCTGGGCATTCTACAAAGATCAATCGTGGGCCCATTTTTATTTTTAATATACATATTATACGTTAATGACTTAACATAGAAGGAATATGTAATTTCGAGCTGACCTGACCTGACCTAATATTTAAGGTCCTATGTTATATTGCTTAACGGGATTGCCACAGATATTGAAAGTATTTTCATTTGAAACTCGAGATTCTCTTCAGAAATTATTTTAAAACATGGACATTTTTACGGTTCCGCCACAATATCTGTACATACTTAATTCATATATTCTAAAATAGTACGTAATAGCTTTGCTAAAAATAATAATAAATATAACTTAAACACAAAAATTAAAATAAATTTGTCACTCCAAGTTTTCGGCTAAATAAGGTGATTATGTTTTTATGGGCATTGGATATCACATTTATAATAATATTTTAATTACAGTATGCATGAATACGAGTTTATGGAAGCGTGGATATAATAAGTGTGGATTTTCTGGCATGACATCAAAAGCAAACTGTATTAAAATTAATAAATATGAAACCAATCGATTTCAAAAGAGTACCAGTCGAGTTTCTTGTCGGTTCTTCTCGATTTACAGCATTCCGAACTGGTTAAAAAAATAACATATACTAACATACATATGTAGTATCTATTACATGTTAATTGGTGGCACAAAATTGGGCTAGATGTTAATAATTATTTTTTGAGTTTTAATGTTTTGTACGTCAGTTTTTATACGTTTACTACTTACACGAGATACAAACATATCGCACTTCCTCTGTTTGTTATACTTTAATATGTTATATTTTTCCGTTTATTGATTGTCATTTCCAGCCTATCCCCACGGCCAAGCGTCATACTTCGGGGCTGGCTTCGATGCTGGAGAGTGCGGCATCCGGTTCCCGACGCTCGCCGTGGCCGACTCGGACCGCTGGTCTTGCCATGTTGGTCTCACCAATGAGCAAGAGGAGGAACATCGTGTATTCTTTACAGTTAACATAAATAGTAATTCATATAATTCTTATTTATTTATTTATTTAATAAATACAACCAGAATATTTTGTATTAAAAATGTGTATCCATTTCCAAATCAAAAAATTTGGAAAGATACGACTGCAGACCTTCAAGAACAGAGCGTACTTCTTTTAAAAAGCCGGTAATGCATTTTATAGCTCCTCTGGTGTTGCTAATGTCCATGGACGGCAGTCACTTACCATCAGGTAATTTGTCAGCTCGTTTGCGCCCTATTCCATAAAAAAGTGGCTCGTTATACTCCTTAGTTTTCTGAATAACCTGCCACAGCGTATGTATGTATACGGTCTATTCCCCTATATTAAAGCCTTTTTCAGAATTTCTTGCATGGTTATGGATCTAACAACCAATTAATATATATTTTACACACCGTTACATTCGAAGTAGCTTTGCAGAAAGAGCTCAGATTTTTTTGTAGAAATGACAAAGAAAAAGAGGCTGGGTAACAGTTGAACTTTCACATGGTTTTATCATTATTTATCTAGCCTTTCATAACCTTCAATGCTTCTCAAAATATCATTATCACTAAAATCTCCTTAATATTTACAGATGTAATGGTGTCATGTCAACGTAAGATATACCATTCACTGGTTGTGCATGCTCAAGTTGACATGCCCCTTGAGTACTGCCGATTTGTACCCAGAAACGGCTCCGGTAATAAATAACAATCGACGAAATATTTCCACTTATTAATATGTACATATACAAAATTTCATAAATGTAAAGATGGATTAGAGTCCATCATAGTAAAAAGTCGTTTTTAAATTTTTAATATAAAATATAAATTAAGGATTCAAAACTACATTTCCTTGGATGAGTCATGTTGTGTGATGAATTTTATTTATTTCTTACAATAGAGGCGTTATCATGATATACGAGTAGGTTCAAGGCTTATTTATCAACAGGTTTCATCAGTACAAACATTCCTGCCTCCTACCAGGAACGCTACAGGGACGAATCTAAACTCTCGGAAGGCGTCTGTAGAATACTTATAAGCGACAGAAATACCATGGAAGAGTATCCCTGGACTGTAGTAGCCAGGATCCGAGGAGAAGATTATGAATTATCGAGTGTAACGTCTAATACTTGTACCGGACCGGTATTTATCGGTAAGTATTTTATGCTTACATTTAATCATATAAAGATACATATACAGAGGTAGATTTTTAGACAAAAAGTTCTTTGCAATTTCCTCTTTATCCCGCTAAACTTTGTGTATCTATAATCTGGATTAAATTAATTAATTCGTTTTTTTTTATACATAATACACTTGAAAATCCTTTTTTTATGAACATAACTAAACTAATAGGCGACCTTATTTGCCCTCTTTCAGTGTATCCTATACCACTAGGATTGGTCATATGTATCGCGGTTGGTATAGGCATAATCCTGTTTTGGGTACTTGTATCAAAGAAGAGGAGGCAGTGGGTTCACAAGAAAGCGTCTGCCATCAGGAACAGCTTCATCAAGAAGAAGGTTCAGCAGGAGAACATTCCTGACAGGAACACCGCCGTCGCTGCCTAATAACTAAAGACATGTTATAAGATTTGTTGGCTTTGATCAAAATTCACAACCTACAAAATCCAGAAGCACATCAAACAACCAACGATTTAAATTATTTATGTTTTGTAATAAATAATAATCGAGGAATTTATTGAAATATATTGTATTCATTACATTTATCTTGTTATTTTGATTCTGAAATATATTTTGTTTTTATAAACACCATTCGTGTCGACTAAAAACCTATTTGATAGTGTTTTCTGAAATCATAAATCAATTTATTGTGGTCAACTATAAACTTCACAATTTTGTTTACATTAAAAAAAATACCGACCAATACCGACCGAATTGATAACCTCCTCCTTTTTGAAATCGGTTAAAACTAGCCTGCTTGATCAATTTTGATAAAAAAAGTTATTTTATGAGATAAATCTGGAAATATAATTGCACAATCGGTTTTTGCACAAGAGCACAAGCACACACAAACAGGCAAAAGCGGCACAAAAGAATTTCCAAAATCTGTTTAATTCACCACTTGACACTATAAAATCGACAAACGGATCTGAAAAAAATACAAAGAACTACTGTACGAGTGTAAGGTATAATTGTACGGAAAATTTGTTTTGTGTTTTGCTTTTCTACACCTAGGCCCACTTCATAGATGTCCTTTTTCTGTGTCCTAATACACGGTGTCCTAATACACCAAATTCTTACAAGTTTTTGTTCGGCTTTCATAAGATACGTGGACTTTTTTAGGTATCCAGTCGAAATTGCCCCCTATTTGCCGCCCTGAAAGATAGATACACTTTTACGCTTCGACCTTTCATGATTTGATTCATATATTTTTGGCTTCGAGTTTAAAGGATTAAGCGACTATCTTCTCATTTTTATGAGTATAATATATAATATGCCTTACACAAATACTCACAGCGATATAATATATTCACAGCGATCAACTATCCTTTTTATAAAGCCAATTTCCTACATTTGTGATCCATTCGCCTTTTAAAAGAATGCCCTTCTCTTATTCTTCAGTTTCCCAAAGATGCGGGCCGTAACCTTTTGAGCACAAAATGCAGGCCATCAAATTTTCTTAGAGATAATGGAATCGAAAAACTTTCTCTACGAACAGGTGCTACACTATTGGTGGCGATTAAATTTTCCTAGCGGCGGTTTACGGAACTAGTATATGACAGAATTGACAGATACTTTTCGAACAAATATGTGGGAAACAAACGGAGTTTATCATTTGATTGTTTTTAAAACAATATGTGATATGATTTCGT
>DVVJ01000094.1:0-21058 GCA_018234505.1 Junonia neildi neildi
CTATAAAGATGATTTACAGGCTGTTTGCATTTTATTTCGACTATTAAGCTATTTAATTTGTTCGAAAAACGTTTTTTAGTATTTTTAGTAGTATTAATTTTTCTACTGGTTCAAAGTGTTTCTGAATAGGAATTTAATATATGTAGTTCCAATTAGTACACATGATCCGCATTGACCCTGTATAAGCCTTTACATTCGATATGTTTTCATTTTCGTGTAAATTTGAGCTTTTGAGTAAGAAATATACGCACAAATTTTATTTTATTATTTACTGAAACTATATCGATGTTCGTAATGTCCCAGACATGATAATTGTCGTAAAAATATTAGGTATAATATTTGCCGTAATTATGATGACATTTTAGTTATCATAGCGAAAAATAAACAACATAAAATCAGCTTTCATATTTGTCATATCTTTATTTTTCATGTATATACACTCGGATACTTGAATCACAAATGTCCGCATACGAGCAGTAAACAAAAACGAAATAGATGAAATTTAATACGAGCCGGCACACGGCATACTTGAAGCTGGATACAACACTTATTGTCTGAATTTTGTTTCACCGAAAACGCTTGTAAAATTCCTGAATTCCTCGACGAGACGGTAAAATTCCGAATTGAAACATTGGATGCCACGTTAGGACGCCGTCTGACTGTGCACCACTTATAACGCAACATATCTCTATCCTCTAAAACAATAGCTACTATTTCTCCAAACTTTAAGCAAGCAAGTGTTTTTATGTACTTTTACAAGCTTTTCATTTAAATTTCTCTTGTTTTTCAAGTTGGATTCATCAAGCACTTTAGAAATTACTATTAAATTAATCTTTTTAATTTATACAAAGCTACCACCAGTTCGGAATTCAGTTTCCTAAATGTAAAGCACGTTGGGTATTAGCTAGCGCAATATAGCATTGTATTTATCAAAACAATATCTTTTAACAGACTTGTAAAATTCCTGAATGCCTCGACTAGACGGTAAAATTCCGAATTGAAACATTGGATGGCACGTTGGGATACCGTCTGATTGTACACCGCTTATAGCTCGCTATAGAACTGAATTTATTAAAACTGTAGACTGTTATTTTACAAGCTCGAAAAATTCCTGAATTCCACGACTAAACGGTGAAATTCGGAATTGAAACATCGAATGCCACGTTAGGATACCGTCAAACCACCGCTTGGTTGTTGCAGAATATTATACAGCTGCTATAAAAATCTATAGAGCATAATTTTTTGATTATACCTACAATAAAATTCCTAACTCCAATATTTGATTTGATTCATATTAGGATGTTGCCTAACTACACATCACTTGTATAACATGATAAAGTATTGCATTCATCAAAGCACGTGATATACTTTAATAAACCTAACGAGTGCCTCCCTCATTAAATCTTACGTTAAAAACAGAAATATCTCGTCAGAATAACATTCGTAGAACTTTATCGTCATAACTTTATCGCATCGCTACAAATACAGCACCACCGTAAACCTAGCTAGAATTGTCTGCATTGTAAACTGCGAACGGCGCTTTTTGCGGGACGAGAGAAGCAATGGCATCTTCATAATTGAGTTACCGCGTCTCCCGCTGCGCTAACGAAACCAATTAGCATGGGTGCATAGGACTAGGCGATACGGTGCGATAGCTATAGATCAAGTGATTAGTGTACCTAAGATTAGGCGAACTAGGTTTTTGAAGTATTAGAATAAATAGGAGGATTGATTAATAAAAATTTTTGACGTCTAGGATTGCATGCCAATGTCTTTGGCTTTAAACTAATCGTATATACCTATGGTATTATCTAACTTGACATAAATATCGTACATGTATCTAATTTTCCAATATTAAGTCATCTTGGAAGAATATCTTTTAAAACAATCTTTGTAATTTTTTAACAAGATCGTTGTTAAAAAATTACAGAGACTATGGGGCCGTTTTTAGAAAATTATTTCACGTTTAAATGTCGATTACTAATTTCTACAATAACTTCCTAACCTCTTTTATACAAAGATAAAATATATTATTATAATAAATTCCATACAAATACAAATAACGTAAAGCAATGGAACAATGCAACAGTAGCTGGTTCGCAATAAGATTTATCCAACTATTGACGCATGAAGCCCCATCGTGACTAATGAATCAATTGCAACTATTTGCAACCAATCATTAACGAGATTGTATACGATATTAATTCGTAAGAAATAATTGTGTTTTTCGAGAGCCACTCGCGCTTATTGTGGTCATTGTTAACCATGAATCGAGTTGGTAAATGTTCCGATTATTTCAATAGAAGAGCTAAGTTCTGTTGAAGAGTTTATACAATTATCGACGATTTTTAAAATAATTTAAAAAAAAGCTATAATTTCAACAATATTGTTGTCTTACGTAGGTACCTTTCTACCTTAAATTTATAACGTTTATAAGAAATTACATTATATAAAATTACATTTATTAAGAAACTGAAACAGACCTGGCAACTCTCATGAAACGTCATTGTGAATTAAGTACCCACGGCTTGTTATTAACAGAATATTTTTGCTTAATTACCTTACCTTATTCAAATAATTTGATGTGTAAAAAAATTATAACTTACCCTAAATTTAATTCAAACATTATTTTCTCAAATAATGTTGCATGTATCATGGAATACATATGCCTATTAGCTGCTTCGTTATCTATAGGTATAGTATATAATATAGGATAGTGTAATTATCCAAACGCAAATTAAAAGTCAATTTATTTAAGTTGTCTTTTAACTGACTAATACAAATAAAAGTTTCATAGTAAAGAAAGGAGATGGACATTCGTCCCCTCCACACGCGTCACCAAGCAAAGGTAATACACGCATGACCCAGCCGTGATTAATACTGCACATCTATACACATATGACATTACCTTTAGACATATTATTTAGAAGTCAAAGAGCTCGAACCCGGGACCGAAAAATAATTTAATTAAAAGTTCTCGCTTAAACTTCGTTGAAAAATTAATTGGATTCATTAAATGAGTAAAATTTTCGTTTCAATAAACTTTTGCATGATAGATATAACAATATTTCTGCTGTTTTGCTTCCTGTTCCTCCCGGCATAAATTAATGTAATAATAAATAATTATATACGATATATCAGCGTAGAGTGTAGGTACGGATTTTATTTACGTAATTAATACCATGGATCTCAATGACATGAATACATCAACACTCTTAATTCACTATGACCAGGTCTACCTCATCATTAATTTTATGAATTGCAAGTATGAACATTCATTTAATATCAACATTCAATATTTCATCAAGAAAATATATTCTATAAAATTATACGCCATATTGAAGTTAAAAATCCCGTGATCATATATTATGTATGAGATCAATGATCAATACTCATTTATGTCGAAATTGGAAATGATAATAACAACAGAAGTAATTAATAGTTTGTAAAATAGACTTCTTGGAATTATTATTTTTTCTTCTGATACAAAATATTGTTACGATCAAATTAGAACTAATATATTATACGTAAGTACATTCGCATATTAATTAATAAGCTTTATAACAATATTTCGTAACAGATCCTATTACATTAATTAACCGGATAACACTCTAATTAACAAGGAAGCAATATAAATAGAATTTGAAGAGAAATATTTATCTTGTTTCTCATTTTACAGTTACATTAAATTATTATAGCTACTCCTTTAAATAAATAACATGACAAAATGTTCTTATTTCACGGCTTATTTATCCAAATTAATTAAAACTTCAAGATGGAGACGAGGAGACGGAAGCGTTTGAGCCTTTGATGGAAAAGCCATTTCGAAGCCAATACAGTTTAATTGCTCGCTCGTAGAACATCTGCGGCTTACACCTTGTTTATACTTAATAAGGAAATACTATTAGGTTTCTGCAAAGACGGGACTTGAGTTCAGAAATATTTCTGCAATTTTATTTTGTAATGATAAAGATAGAAATCGTTCATCCAAGATTTTGGCGCATTTTTTTATCTGTTACCCCAATTTGACAGATGAGGTTGACGACTTCATTTTGGAATGTAAATAAATAAACCTATCAAATATTTGCCAATAGTTACCAATATTTCCGTATAAAAATATTTTCATTGTTCGGTAAAGCCATCATAACAATGCGGATTACTTCAATAATTAATTAGCCTGCACATAACAAACAGAATATTGAAAAAGTAAAAAGGTCATTTCGCAGTCCACTACCTCTGTTTGCATATTAAAAAAAGCGAAAACGACAAAAGCGCAAAATTACCGGGGACACGTGGAACAAAGGAATTTTCGGCGCCCCGCATCTGTACGAAATTAAATGCACGTTTTACCTATTGATACCTCCCCGCCGTATCAACCGCTTGTTTTTACAGACAGACGTACAAACAGATTCATACCCCTTTGTCTCCCCTCGATGACTAATGAAAACCTCTTGCACGAGTTCGCTTTAAAATCTTTCGAACAATTTGAACTCTAACACTTTGAGTTACTATCCGAAATGCGCTGGTGTTTTCGGACGAGTATTTACAGCCAACGATACGTGGCCCTTGGTTTAGGTGTCCAGTTTACACTTTTAATTGGGAAGGACAAATAGGTGGTTCAATTTAAAATGGTTTGTTTAACTTTCATTCTGTCTATGGCTCGCTTAATTAAGAGTGCGAATGATGGGCCCTTTTCAGTGTATTTTTAACGGATACGAGTTTGACGACAGCCCAGCAATGATGGATGGGTTTTGTAATGCCTTGGAAGAAATATTTGAATTAGATACTCTATTGTAAAGAAGCGAGGACAATGAAAATGAAAAAGCGACCATTGATGGCTAAATAAACGATTTTTTAATTCCTTTTATTGCGCTTCGTTTGAACATCTAAGATTTCTCCAAGAATAAATATTGTTTTTGTAATTTTAATTACATAATTACTTATATAATTGTTAATAAATTCGGACTGTTAAATAACTATGAACAATTATAATTAGATAAATTTATCACTTAGGTGCATACGTATATTTGTAAGTATCGACTTTGGTTATCTATTCCAGATAGAGGGTACGCCCGGTAATGTCAATATTATCTAATAAATACTGACAATAAACACATTTTCAATTAGAAAATGTCTGTATTTACTTTTATGATCAATTCGCAACATACCTTTCACCAAAATACTTATACACCACCAAAAAAAAACTGTCTCTGGTTACATATAATGACCATAACATTATTTTCTCTCCAGGCCTCAGCAGCGCACTACCAAAGCCAGCTGTCGGCGTTGTCAGCTGAGAACGAGAGGCTGCGCGGCGAGCTCACAGCGCTGTCAGCTGGCGTGCACGACACCGACCACGAGAAGAGGCTGGACGATGTCGCGCAGCAAGTTGTGCGCGCCTTGCTCTCGCAGAAGGTAACTGCTCAGCACTAGGTGGTAATAGGGCCCAGGCCTCAGCAATGCACTACCAGAGCCAGCTGTTGTTGTTCCTGCGGTGAATGAGAGGCTGCGCGGCGAGCTCACAGCGCTGTCAGCTGGCGTGCACGACAGCGAGCGAGTAGCTCCTCAGCACATATTCACACACACACTTCTTCTTCTTCTTCTTCACGAAAACAGGCCTCAGCAGTGCACTACCAGAGCCAGCTGTTGCGTTGTCGGCGGACAACGAGAGGCTGCGTTTCAGCAGGACAGGGGTTTTTGAAGACATTTGGGTTAGTCGTGGATATTCAACCATGTAATTGCTGGCAATTTTGAATCAACTTTATTATTGAAGATATTGATTCAATTATCCGTGTACGTTATATCATATTCCACCCAAGGATTTATTTATAAAGCCTTATCGAATTAAATGTAAACACCAAAATATATTACACATAAAGCCGTATCTTCAAAACGGCTAAGCTGCGAAACTGTAAATAATCTCTTAATGTACTCCGAACCGCTGCGCAAAAAACCCGCAAAATTAATACCACCGTGCAAAAAACCATCGGAATCTCTTAATCCGGAGCATTAAGACGGGTGCAGGAAATTGTTTTCTCATAATTATAGGCGGCTCGTTTCAACCGTGGCTTACTCGCAACACATTCGCACATAAATCGTTTCAAATGGGACACTTCGGCCTAAGCTGGCACCGTAATAATTTCGCCGAGCCTCCGGACCACTATAATCTTGGCATAATCTGGCAGATAATGCGAACGTTTGCGTTTAAATCCGAACCGTAAGCGTCCGATTTGATAGTTCGTTTTCGAGAAGTTTCCGAATAAATATGGCGCGGCTTGTTCGTGATAAATTCCGAACTGTTGATTCGTTTGGGGTTGTTGTTTAAGTGAAATGTAATTTCGATATTATAAGCAATTAGTTCAGCGATTTAATACCTAAAGACAAATGACTGTTCAAAATCAAAGTTATGTCACTATAGAGACCGTAATATGGATACTAACTACTGCGGTGTAATCTAACTTGGCTTGATGATAACTATCCAGGGACCTTAGGATATAGTAACGTATACTGGAAGTTACCAGATAGTACTACCTATATTTTATTAAGTACATTACATTTTAAAAACGTTTCTGTATAGGTATAATTATAAATAGAAAAACAATCACAATTTTGCAACATAACAAGTATATCTACAGTAAGATACTTTTGTTTATTTTAATTTCTAATTGATGAAAAATAACATTAAAGTCATCTGTTCCTTATAATTATGTAATCGAACTCCATAATAACACCATGAACCATACATCCTCACCATACGCGGTATATGACGACAATTAACTTCGCAGAGGGTGAACATCTATCAAATATAATCTGCTCTTTGACGCTGATTACTTTACAATAGTTACATCAAATATATAGAACGGAATAATTTATCTAATGATGAGGGTTGTTGGATTTTGTAATTTTATGATGGCATTATTAACACAAACGTTATAATGCTGTTACGGTTAAAGGCGCTAATTTTAGTAACGGCCACTTTGAAGCAAAATGGTTTTTACTAGATAGTCATTTAAAAGTTTTATAGGCAATAGAACATTATGTTCCGATAATCAATTACTTAAAGTTCACCAGTTAGTATGATAAGTGTGAAAATATACCGCGGCAGAAATTGTTATGGTTAAATGATAATATAAGATTATAAGTAGGTATATAATTACACTGACAGTTTAAAAATTATTTTGGAGGGAGGGAGGATCGTTAGCCGATACTGTACGATTATTTATTGTAAAAAAAAATAAAACAAACGAGTATTTATATACAAGGAAAATAAATATTAAAATCTTAAATTATTTTACTTAAAACAAACTCATCCGCTAAAATCAGATGAAAATTTATGAAAATCCACGAATTTATCAACCCTATTTAATTAACATTTAAAAGGGAATATTTGATTAAATTATTTTAATAAACAAACTTTCTCTGTGACTGACGCGTATCAATTTTGGTAAATTTCAAAGCTGGCAACACTGAGGATGTCTCCCGTATCTCCCATCTCCCCTTAATTACCTCTCGTCAATTACTTACTCGAATTTAATTTGGTTAATGAAGTATAATTAAAATATACCCGTTTATTTTCAAGACGCGGGATGCTTTTAATAAGGATTAATGGAAATTACATGTTCATCTTTCTTAAACAACGTCAAATTAAATCAACGAAATAATAATAATTGAATTAAAAATCATATTCTACAATTGCGGCTCGGAAAGTTTAGAAACTGCTTTTTTCTGCCTCGAAATTGAAAGATTTGTTACAATGCATTTAAGTCTTAAACTTCCGTTTCCATGCCGCATTTGTATTAAAGCCTTTGCAGAATTTCTAACTAAGTACTTGGTAATCGGTGCTCAGAACAACTAAGTATTAGTACCGCAAAAGGTGAAATGAAAGTTTGTTTTCTAGTTCATAAAACTTTAGCATTTAACAAATGCGAACTTAGATGTTATACAATACGCCTTCTATGAGAACAAATTATAATTTTTTTTTATACAAAGCTTCTTTTCAATATGTTGAACACTTACAATGAAACATTCGAAATACGCTTAAAAACATTTGAAAAGCGCTTAAAAAGAATTATGTAGGTATTACGTACAATAACTATTTTAATCCAAACCTCTATAACATGAACAAACAGCCGACAGAAAACTTTATTTTTTAAAACACGAAAAGAGATATAGTTTAATTTTAGGCACCACTTAAATAGTTGCTAAAGGAATGATAGACAAGTTACTAATAAGCAGCTTGTCCGAATATATTTTCTAACATTCAAAAAACAATATTTCCAGAGCGTACGCGAGGAGCTGGGCTGCGCACGCGCACGTATCCGCGAGCTCGAGGCGCAGAACCGCGCGCTGAGCTCGCTGCTCGTGCGGCAGCTGCGGCCGCAACCCCGCCCCTCCCCCGCCACGCCGCACACGCCCCTCACGCCGCACACGCCCAGGGATCTACAAGGTTGTAAGTTAGACATTCTTAGAAGACTATCCTCACGACCGCATAAGTAGCGAGCTGGAAGCGCAGAACCGCACGCTGAGCTCGCTGCTCGTGCGACAGCTGCGGCCTCAGCCCCGCCCTGCCCCTCTTCTGCCACGCCGCACACACCCCTCACGCCCCACACGCCCAGGGACCGACAAGGTTGTAAGTTAGACAATCTTAGAAGGCTAAAAGTTTACATAGTCTCTGGCGTGAATGGGGCTAGGGACTATGGAAACTATCCTCACGACCTCACGAGCAGCGAGCTCGACGCGCAGAACCGCTGAGCTTGCTGCTCGTGCGGCAGCTGCAGCCTCAGCCCCGACCATCCCCGGGACACCGAATACGCCCAGGGATCTACAAGGTTGTAAGTTAGACTGTTTTGAAGATTGACTAGTGTATTTATAGTCCCCTGGTGTCTTTATTTTAACTATTCTTTGAGAACGATCAGCTATACCTTTAAAAAGTCGGAAAAATATATGGGATCAGGATACAGAAATTACTTTAGCCAGAATAAAAATAATGGCTAAAGCAATTTCCATACCAAAAATAACGATCACTAGCAGATATTCGTGATAAGAGTAACTAGGACCATAATGCGCTGTCCAGACACGGTAGAGATCAACAGCGCCAAACAGTGAAACAAATATTCGAAAAAATAATTCCCCAAGTAGAAAACAAATAACCATCGTTATTTTACCACATTCTTTTCTACAAGTCCAGAATAGTCATTTTTGAATCAAGTGTTTTCGGCCTTAATTTAAACAATTTAGCCAGAATAAGTTACCAACTATCTATTACTAGATTATTCTTAAATGGGTTATTTTTTCACCAGTGCACCTCGTGGACGTGGGCTCCTGCGGCTCCCTGGTATCCTTCAGGGACTCGCCTCCACCCGCGCCGCCGGTGCCGCAGCCACACCCTCTCAACCACGACGATAAGCGTCGCCATCAGATTCTAGCGGACATCTGGACTGAGCTGAAGGTAACAAAAAACATCCTGATGAGTGATAGAAACGATGACTTCTAACTGTGCCTACTTACAACTTTATGAAAAAAATAAATATGTAAAATCCACATCTGACACTTTGAAAATCAACTGTTTTTAATGTAACTAAGACAGAACAGTATGCATAAAGCCTCCTTCTTCTTTAACTTCATTATTAGGTAAAAGTTAAGCAAGACAACGCTTAATACGTTTATGATATTATATCTCTCTTATCAACAAAAACTAATACTTCGATCTTTTAATTACCACATTAATGAAACCTAACACGACCAAAAAATCTTTAAAGGGTCTCGAAGTGACTCCAGCAAACCTGGCGCGTGCGTTATCCGCCGTGGACCCCACGCTGTGGGCGCCGCCCGCGCGCCCCGCTACGCTCAGCCTCAGCGTGCCGCAGCCCGCCATCGACCACGCCGCTGGTAAGACCTACTGAATATACGTAATTATGTACATACAAAGGCGATCACTAAAGATATTCTTCATTGATCGCCTTTGTCGTAAAAGACAGAAAGAAAATGATAGAAAAGTGGATTTTGAATTAATTTAACAATTCTGGAATTCCAGGTACAACAAGAGAAAAAGGGACGGAGGAAGAAAACGGCGAGGCGGGGGCAGAATCTCCAGAGAGCGGTGCGAAAGACGAGGGTTACTCCACCATGTCCAGCGACGTTCAAGCTGACGCGTCGAGGCAGAGCGACCACGCGGCCGACCGAGCGCTGCCCGACCTGAACGAGGCCTCGGACGAAACCGACAACCAAACCATCGTCTCAATCAACCCAAGAGAATCTCGTCGTCACGCTAGAATCCTAGCTGAGGCTGACTATATTTATTTCCCCATAGGTGTAGCATTCGCAGGTATTAGAGGCAGTTACCCACCATCTAGACCAGTATTACCTTTTCAGCATGTTGTGAGAAGCTTTTCAGACTCTCACTTATGCTTGAAATTACTGACGAGTACATCGTGTCCCACTAGCTGTCTTGACACCCCATCTCCTAGTTCAGGGGTTCTAGTTTTAGATCTGAAACCCGCGCCAGAACGACCCTTAAGGAGACCGGCCATCGCGTCGACTACTAGCTCTGAAAGAGTTTCGTGGGGGAGTACGGTTGATGAACGTGCTGATGGATCTCAATATGATGCCGACTATGTTCAGCATTGGTTAGAATTAGATGATGCAAGATCTGCACTACAGCAAAGGCATAGAGATCTGGCAGACCTAGAATACGATAGAGCCGAACTAGAAGACTGGAGTTTATCCTTATCGTGTGAGGATCTTGGGGATAGGCAATCTCCTTTTGCGGAGATAACGACGCCAGGCCAAATATCACTGTCTACTCTACCGAGCATAAGGGAAGATGATGCGCTAGAATTAGAGGAAGACGTAGGCGATTGTTTATGGAATGATTGTGGATTTGCGACTGTTGAAATTGACGAGTGTAGGATAGCAGATGATGTAGAAAATTCTGAGAAAAGATGGGAGTATACAGGAACACATTCCCCAGGTGGCTCGTGGTCAAGTGCGTCCGACGGACCTGAAAAACGTTCGAGTACTGCTTTAAGTGAAGACGGTGATTGTGCAACTGTAGGCCTCGATTTTACACGAGACTTTTATCGCCTTGTAAAATACGAAAGCACAAAGAGTTTAGCATCAAATTCTTCGAAAGGTGTTACGGCTGCAGATGCAGCTACTCATTTGCGTATTAATGATGTTCAAACGATGGCTCTTCAAGACCGTGAACAAGCGCTACAAAACGTTCTCCACTTTATAGCGGAGCAGCAAAAATATTGCCGAGATAGAGAGGAGTCTGATTCAATGTCATCCCGTCCTGTGTCAGAAATACGTGAATTGCCTCCTCCTTATGCCGCAGCTGATTTCGACGAAGATTCCGTTGATCCACGCAGTGAAGTGTCTGAAGACAGACAAAGGCCAGATTCTTTCGGCAGTTTTTCGACGAACGACTCTTGTGATGTTGTCCCTCTTGACAGAACAAGAGTCACATATTGTGATAGTATATCCGAGCCAAGATCAACTCCTAGATTTATTGAACGCGAAGACCCATATACAGAATCAGAAGATTTTTACGATTTGTCTAGAGTTGAAAACGCAGAGAATGAAATAGATGACCACCATCTCTTGAAAGTTCAACGGAAAAACGAAATTAATAGGAGTATCGATATTAGCAATACTACAGATTTAGATCAACCAAGTTCGATAAAAGATGAACGAACGTGTGATATTGAATCTAGTCGAAATTTAGAGCACAATTCCGCATTAAAGGAGAACACTATGAACATTCTGTTAAACAAACAAACGCCAATTGAAAGGGACATAGAAACTAGTTTGGTGAAATCCGCTAGTTTTCATTGCTCCGGTGAAAATGAAGTATCTCTGGTTGAAGAAGTATTAAGTGCTTGTCGACGCACATCAGGAGTGTTGGGAACTGTTCCTGAGGAAGAGGAAAGCTCATCCCCTGAAACGAGCTCTCCTCAAATGACTGAATCGAATACAACAAGCACATCAACTGCTGAAACTGTGATAATAAGTAATAAGAATGAGGGAATTCATAGAGAAGTAAGACGAAGATGTGAGAAAAGTCGAATACCCACTCTCATGGGTGGAAAGAGACCACCATCTTCGCCGCAAAGAACGCGGTCTAAAATACCTGTAGCTGAGAGGACTCGACCTGGTTCAGCCCAATTAACTCCAGCTCCGGAGCCAATTATTGTAAAGCAAGAAAATACGCTAAGTTTTCACGAAGCTGCCACTTCTAAAGATGTCATTGAAGAGCTTAACAGGTAAAGAGTTTATAGAAGATTCTATTACGTTCCTAATTTTCTCTATATTTTCTAACAATATTGGTATCTTCCAGAATGATTCGACAAAGTGAAGGTGCAGCTGCAGCGGCCGAAATTAAGGGAGAGGAGAAGCAGGAAAAGTCATACGCACAGAAAGACAACGCGTTATGGGCCCCAACTGGTTGGGTACATGTGGAAAAGGATATAGACTTTAGTGATCCTAAGGTAAAAATTTTATCGTTTCTTATTCAAGTTTAAACCGGCACTGATTTTTTTTAGTGCAAGTAACCTTCCCATATAATTCATAGCTAGTAAAAGAAACTACATAAACTAATAAAAAAGAATCAAATTATTTTATTATTGTATTATGCGGAGGATAAGTGAATAAAAAATCAGTTCAGTTTAAAGAAAATTTTTGTACTATTTTACCTAAACAACCACCAACCAGTTCGTGACTGGTTAACAGCAGTTACAATTGGATTGTATTGTTTATTTTGAATAATATTCAGACAAAATACCATTCTGCAGTAGACCAAGTTTTTTACCCTTTCTATATCTAATCACACTACATACTCTTATACTAACTCCTCTCCACCTTATGGCCATCTCCAGGTTCTGACTTTACTAAACCCTACCACTACATTCAATTCCAGGCCCGAGCAAACCTACTAGACGTGATGCTAGCGTCCAGCGACTCGTCCCCCTCCTCCTGCGGCTCCTCCCCCGCGGAACCGCCGCCGCCGTACTCGCGCCTGCACCGCCTGCACCGCTCCCGGCGGCAGAAGACCGGTAAATACTAAGCTTGATCTGTGTTGCGGGGCGTGACGGATAGACGGCGCTAGTAGTTGGTAAAGGGAATTTGAGCTAAAGGATACAAGAATGGTTGTAAATTATTTTGAAAATTAAAAAAGATTCTTTATGTTTGGAACTAAAAAAGGAATAGTCTATGGATCTTAAATATTCGTGAGTCGTGATTTGGAAGTTAAAAATAACAGTCCTAGAATGTTTTTGACAATTCCGAAAAAAAACGAATAGTCTATGGATCTTAAATGTTCTTGACTTCAGAAAATTAATTTAAAGAACAAGGTCACTCGTTTAAAAATGATTTATTGTTTTAATTGTATTAATTTATTAATATAAGCATTAATTGAGTTCACAACAGAGCACTTTTGTGAAGATTTTGAATTACTGCTCACTACTAGCGTTATCTAATTGTCTCCCCCAAATAAGTGTTGTCCTCATAGCTCACTATCCCTCATGTGCATTATTAGGATGTATTCAGTTAAGGGGAACGGGTCTTAGATCTTAATACACTTAAATGTAAGAAAGACAAATATTTATCTGCCTCTTCAATCTTGAAATATATTCTTAAACTAATTATATTAAAACATCATATTTAATTAGTTTTAAATCTCTTTACGAATATTATATGAAATAAGATATTATCTCTTTGTCAACCATTTTCTATTTACCTTTTCAAGCTAAAGAAATTAAATGGAATAATTCAATTTTTGAAATATCTGTATTAAATATCTAGTTTAATATTAGTTTATTTCCAATCTCTCTATTTAGTATTTACTTGTGACTTTTTCTTATTAATGTTTTAAATTATTCTAGAAAAATGTTATAAAAGTAGTTTACTGTATTCTAATAGATTTAAAATTAAGACATTTAAATGCAAAATAGAGTCTCTATCCTGTTGTCATGGCTTAGTGTGGTGGTAGACTTTCTTTTAAGTTATTTTTATCGATGCTTTACTTGTATTAATTTATGACTTTCAATCAATTTATGTAAATATTATGAAAAAATGAACTATATTGATACAATTATGTTATTTTATAATATCTAGTTTTAAATTCGTTTATAAATAGTTCCATCGATCATAATATTAACATTTTGTTATCTGTGTCAAATGTCATTGTTTGTGTCACAAGCCACGTCACAATTTCCGCTCTCACTCTCACGCACCATCTCACTCTCGCCTCATTTCGAGTAGATGTCATAACGGACGCACCGCTCCCGCAAAAATATTCAAAATATCGATTTTAAATCAAAACAAATTGAGTAATTTAATTAATAGATCAATGAGCATAGACAGTAAAAAAATTAGAAATCGAATCGAAAAATGAATAAATAACAATCGCGATATCGATTACGAATATCGATTATTATAAGAAACGATGTTGGAGCGTTGCGTTCGTCGGCGCGAGTGCGAGCGAGGGTGGCTCGGCTCAGGCGCGCGGTTGGTCCAGCGGGCGGTCGCTCGTAGGCGCTAGGCGCTAACGTGTGTTGGTGCAGCGGCGGCGCTGCGCGTGCGCGGGCTGGGCGCCCTGCGCGCGGCGCGCCACCGCCGGCCCTCCATCCTCGGCCGCGACGGCTTCTTCGTGCGCTACGCCGAGCCCGAGCGCGCCGCCGTCGCCACCTTCGACTTCCTCGACGACCTCTCCGCCGGATCCTCCCCCGACGCCAAAGACTGTCTCGAATAGATAACGATATTTTTCTACGTCGCTCGCTTGTGATATCCCCGTTCGTACGGCGACTCGTAGCTCGCTTAGTGATGTGACGTGAGCCAAATAGTTACTAGTGTAGCGCGCCCGCAAGGCTGCAGCTTTAGTGTCCGCCCTATCGATTTAGATTTAGGTGTAGTCGTGTTACGATTTTTTTTTATTGACGAGCACCTAGTCTTAACGTTCTTCGTAGATGGTAGCGAGGACGGACGTGTCGAGGCGATGACGTGTTTAGTTTTCAGTTGGCGCTCGGTTTGATTTGTTTATCGGGAACTCGATTGCGAGTGATGTAAAATCGTTTTTCTGGTTTGGTAAGCTGGACGCTTGTTCGAAAGGCGTACAGGCGAACGTCCTTTGCGCTTGTATGGACGCTTTGGGCGAACTATAACAGCTCTATACCTATATTAACAGTTGATTACTTCCTGCGATGTCTGGCTTACGCTTCGAACCAAAAACTATGAATTAGGTAAGAAGACGTAATAAGTAATGACTAAGTAAAGAAAGCTGCGGCCTCGAAGTAATGTGATATTTTTGTATATACTGTAAGTCCCACTTATTTTCGTATACATTTAAATGGATTCCTTTCTAACCGAACGAAGCGTTGTTGGAATATGAGTGGAGTTATGTTCTCGGAGCCCGGTCCTCAGTGACGGTACAGCGGGTTTAAAAAGTTGGTAATTTTGGCGGCAGACCGGGCCGTTATTATATAATAGGTACTTATGTAAATATCGATGATGGTTATAATTTACGTATCGAGCTAGTTATTAAAAACTTAATTATAAAGAATAGTCATTCTATTACAATCGAATAATCTTTAAAAATCCATTAAATCGAAGGGTACTAAAGTATGTTAAGTGTATATATGTTATGACGTCATTGAATGCTATTTATTGAGTTGTATCTTTTGCGATTAATCGATTATTTGTGTATACTTAGGTACATATCATGAATCTGTATTATTTGGTAATATCTCGAATGTAAAGCTCACAAGTATCGAATGATTTACAAAATATATCTGTTGTTCATTCCTATTACCTCAAGAAATCTTTTATTCTTGTTTTCTATTGAGTATTAATTATCTTCGATTTCGTAGAAAAAAAATATTTTAAAAATGATTAATAAGTTACGATAAATCAATCGATACATGTGACTAGTTTTTGCTATATTGTATTTTCATTGAATATGGTTATGAACCTTGTGAATTATGTAGGTATTTGCGGCTTTTATTATTAATTGTAGTTATTCTAATGGCGGAACCAAAGCGATTTTTCACTAAAATACAGAATTTGCCACCACTTGTTACGCTGCGACACTAATTTCTTGACCAATATTATTTTAACCAGCTTTGTTTTAATAGTAAATATTGAAGACAATAAGGAAGATTTATACCTATTATTATTAATAAATATAAACGAATAACGACTCGATCGATATCTAAAATATGAACTTATTAGTATTTATTATATTATAGTATGATGTAATTGGAATATATTGTACATCCCTAGTTAAGTTCGGATACACGCTATAGATTTACGTAGAATGACTTTTTTTTTCACTTTTTAATTTTTCAATGCCAAAGTTTTATATTGAGACAGTTATCACGTAGACTTTTATATGACGTTAATTGTAAAAATATAATTATATTAATTTTCTATGAATGATTTTTGTAATTTTCGAAGGTGCAAACTTCTGCGTGTATTCGGATACAGTATAGTTTTATGAACGAGTGTAAACACAGCAATATTTTCTTTAAAGTATATCTTGGATCCTAAGAGTTATAAACATTATTTAATGTAAAAACTGTTCCTATGGAAATTATCACATCCACGGTCAGTTTGTGTATTTTATTGAACATGGCTATTATAATTGGCATGGTGTTATTTATGATAAATTATACCTAATCTATATATATAAAACTGTATTCATTATAATTGTAGGATCCAAACAGTACTGTGATTTGTAACTACCGCTGAAACTTCGAGCACAATTGGTTAAAAAAAAAGAGAAAATGAAAAAAATGAATGGTGTATTCCAATGATGGCTGCATCAGTTAGTTCGTTCTAACCTAAGACATAGATATTTGAGATAGGTAGGTACTTTGAACAGTACAAAAACGTAGAGTAACAGTATAATTTTAATTGTCTACTATTGCAGATGGGTTGAATAAACGATTCCGTTCCCAAATGATACATTTTTTTGATTTTTTATCCTTAATCCTTTTTTTATATTTAGAAAAAAGTATTTTTTCCATAACTAATTAACTAATAAGAAAAATTATATTCTAATCTCTAGTCCTTAAACTCAGTAATTCATTAAAAATATATTGATATTTCTATTTCTGTACATAAAATTACCAATGAAAAGACTTTCTACAAAGCAATATTTATTGAAAATTTTTAACGATCTTCTATGACTACAATTTAATCTTGATAATTTTATTAAAGCTCTAAAAACTGAAAAATGTTTAATCACATCGACTTCTCACACAAAACAAACGCTTCCTTCTCTTCATTGGACCTGAAATCACGAGAGTATTATTTTGTAATATTCCTTGATTAAATATTTTTTCGTTAATGAAAACACACGTTACTATGTTAGTATTAGTATTTTTTTAATTAAAAATTCGAAAATTTGCATGAAATGTAGAACACTTGAGGAGTTTTGAAAGCGGGAAGAATCATTGATAAAATACACACAGATTAAAAATTAAAAGTTTATTTAAAACCATAAACAGGTAAACAATCTTGTCATGTTTGTCGACATCTCAAAAAATCACAGACATTCTTATTATGGATAAATATTTTAAAAAAAAGTATTTATTAAAAACACATTACATATTTTTATCAAGAAAAGTACTTTTTATTTTAATTAATATGTGAAAAACGAAAAGAAAAGTTAACGGATCTAAACTAACTATTAATTCGTACAAAATACATTTTTGCTTATAAAATAATTTGTATATTTAAATTAAATTCTTGCTTCACAAAACCTATTCCATATTTACAAATAAATTATTTTTATAAATACTAATAAAAGGTATTTCCATTTTTTATATTTGTTACTATTTTACCACACAAAAGTGTAAAAAATTTTAAACTTCAAATCAATTAGAGAATAGATAATTAATTAAATCTTTATCGGAATCGTTAAAAGAAACAGTTTGTATAGTTAAACTAATGGACATTTATGGCCATTAAAATATAACATTTTATTTCTAGGGAAAAAATCGTTTTAAATAATAAATATTTTTGTATTACGAGTTATTTTATCTACAACTTACTAAAAATGTCATTAAAAGATTTAAGTCTTTTTGATACTAAACAAGTACCTAAACATAGATAAAAAAGTCGAGACAATATTAGTTTTTTATATAAAAAATAATATACAACGATAAATAATAAATTTGCAGCGTGAGGTATTTAAATACATATTTTTATAAATAAAAGCAAACAGTTAATAAATAACAGAAAAAAAGGAACTTATTTGTGACATTAACACTTAACTTTTAACATAAACACTATACTATACTGCAATATTTTAAAATTTATATTAAATAAATTTTTATCAGAATTAATTATCAGAATTAATACATTATGCAGAAACATTATCGAAAACACTATATCCATTGTAAATTGATAATATAATAAATTTAAAAAATAGTTAACAGCTAAAGACAAAGTTATTCAAAATTCAGTCATATTACGGTTATCCTTTTGTGTCAGTCAAATATTTATTGACTTTTTATTAATTTACATTTTATTTAATAATTTTTTTTCGTTATATGAACTGTTTAAATATAAAACTTTTGAATAATTATGATAATCTGTTGCGTATTTGTATCACTTCAAAGTATTTCACATGACTAGATGAAAATTAAGTAATTTAATAGATATTAAATAAGATTTTTAAAATATATGTAATTTTTACATTTGCATACTGAATACACTATTGTTTTGAAAAATTTTAAGACGAGTATTTTACAAAAATAAAGGTGAAACGACTTTATAAATTAATTATCTTAATAGAAGACTCAAAAATGAGAAAAGAACAATATAATACAAATAAAAGGATTTCTAGAAGCTTCTAGTTACAATCAAATCTGTACAAATCTCTTCAAAACAAAATGCTTAACGTGGCCCAATAGTGTAATTAGTCACGAAGTGGGCGTAACGTGACATCATATTTTTTCATCACACCCATATTATAATGTAAATTAGTGTAGAGATCATTTGAAATATAGAAACAATAGATTTTTGCCTTTTCATTCAATGCTATTTCGGCATAATGAATACATATTTTTAAATAACTTTACCTTACTACACACTGGTTAATTTAATTGTGATGATATAACAAAACAAATATCTATTTTATTTTGCGATAAAAATCTAAATACAATTGTTCTGTATTTCCTTGTTGGTTAAAAATTAAGCCAAGTAAGATTTACTAATATTTCGTTTTCTAAATATTATACTTTTCAAATATCTAAGTACAAAAGTTGAAGATCAGAAAATAAGGATGTTTGTTATTTAATGTCAATAATGAAGTTATGAAGCAAATTAATTTTTAGAATCGATCCCGTCGATCCTATTACAGTGATTGGCGCCCAAACTGGGACCAGCGACAATAATCGTATAAACAATTTAAAATGAGTTTCTAGTACATTTAAACTGAACCAGAAGAACTGCGGGTATTTTCGTCACACTGACATCCAGATGAGGAGATACCAGTCCAGTAGTCTATGTCGACGTGAAGAAAGTTTAAAAGTAAGTATAATACGACATGTGCTAGTAAATTTGAATTGTGACTGGATTCATATTTTATTTACTTAAGTCTAATAACATAAGGTCTCAAACATTATTTTTATTTGATATTTACTTATTGGAAAACTAAATAACGCAATTTTTGTTTGTATAGTACATTTCGTACTTGCATATAAAAGATTTCCGCCAATTTTTCGTAAAAAGATGATAGATACATCGTGTATCCAAGTAATTTTTGAAATGTAAGTAATATAATTACTTATTTTTACTTAAATCTTATTCCATACCAAATATCTGTGACAAAATTTATTACCCAATAAGTAAATTTATAAACAAAGTCCAAAAACGACACGCCGATTGCGAATCGACTCGAAATCGAATATTATTTTATTAATAAATAACCTTATCCTCGGGGGTGGCTACAAAGAAAATATTCCACCCCTAATTGAAATATTTGTTTTAAGTAAAAAGTTCTAATTTAGCTCCAAATTCTAGGTTTTCCGCTGCCCGAACATTGTTCTCTCCTAGCGCCATCTGCCGGTTCACTCGCGAATAAATTCTTCTTCTGTGGTTCTGTTTGAGAGCTGTTGGAATATTCAATGTTTAATACTCCTTACTTTATCTTCACAACTTATTAATTTAACTTTTCCGAACATCCTGTATAACTTTTGTACCAGAATTGCGTGCATATCAAGCAGTGGTGTGGCATGCCCTTTGTGAAAAGTATATGATATAATAATGTGCAATATGTAACCAAGTTCTTTTTTACAACAAATAATAATAAATACATACAAAAATCTTATAATACATAATAATTCATATTTGTGAATACATCATATCTTTTAAATTAATGTAGGTACTGAATTGTTGTCAATACATTTAAATTATAAAATATAAACAATTATCTCGCGTATTGGTCAAAGACTCAAAGAAAATAAAAAATAGTAAAATAATAATGTTTTACCAAACCAATTTCATTATAATTTCCCAAAATATATACGTTTTATCATTCAATAAAACTTCGATAGCAAATTATTTTCCCAAAATAATGACCTAACCAGCCAATTTCTCTTATCAGTTGATATAATTTCACGATAAGCCATAATAAACATTAACGATACACTTTCAATGAAAATAAATACACAAGCGAATCGCCGATACAAACGTAATTAAATTCTCGCAAATGCATGACTAAGAAATTGAATAGTAAGCAAATTTGCTAACAATGACATTAACTTATCATAATTACTTTAACCGCGATGTAATTAACAATGTTACTATAAAGACAAAAGAAACAAAAAGTTGTTGAATAACGAAAAATAAAACTAAGTTACTACAATAATTGTATAATTAATGGTAAAGTGTTTTTATCTGTTTGTTTATTTCGCTTTTACGCCTTAGGGGTCGTTCATGTATTACGTAACGCAATTTTTGAAGATTTTAGACCCCCCCCCCCCCCCCTATGTAACGCACCGTAACGTTGTTCTTTACCCCCCCCCCTATACGGGCCGCCCCATCTTACCCGAAT
>DVVJ01000095.1:0-20975 GCA_018234505.1 Junonia neildi neildi
TTAAGCTCCATACCTTCTCCCTAATAGGAGAAGAGGCCTATGCCCAGCAGTGGGATATGTACAGGCTGTGTTACGTTGTTACGTGCCTCTTAATGTACACTAGGTATCTGTACGATACGTGTTAAAGAACTTGAGTTAAAAAGTAAAATTTAGACTCCATTCAAACTTGTGTGTCGGACCCGGATTTTAATCGGATGTTCCAGTGGCACAACATTTTATATGAAGCTATTCACATTTATCATCCGATTAAAAATAGTAGACTTTTTTTTTTGTTGACGCAGAGTAAACCTTCATAGATACCCTATTCCTGGGGGGAGACCGGGGTATCTGAGATTGCACTCACTAAAACCCCCTGCAATGGCCGCCACAGCACGGAAAACTGAGAGGTTACGGGATCGCTTACGCAGCACGTCCGTGGCCTCTCCCGTAAAAATAGTAGACTTATATGAAAACGATTAAAATCCGGACCCGATACACAAGTGGGAATGGGCCCTAAGTAAGTAGTAACGTCAGGTTAAGTAAGAAAAGTAGAGTTTTGTTCATGAAGGTACTGTTAAAGACAGTCCAGAAGAGAATAATAATACAACAACTGTTCGTTATACATGTCTATTTCCACGATTAATACAATAATCCATTATATTATGTCCTATCGCTATGTCTCCTCTCTTGACATTCACAGCCGTTGCTAGGCAGCCACTAGCCAGCCGCCAGCCAGCCAGGAATCTCGTATTCCCAAGAGTCCCGTTAACAGTACTTAAAACTTGGTATAGTATATATTTGGTATAGCTATAAATAGTAATTGTTTCAGAGAACCATCTTGCCTTATATTTATGAGGGCCAAAAATAAAAATAAAATATCATTACGGCTATTTTATATCAGGAAGCAAATATTGCGAAACAACAAAAGCTTTACTTCAATCGATTAGATTTCCATAATAAAGGGATTTTCTTTCGCAAGATATTTTTGACATTATTCCGATGAAATATTAAACTTTTATTGCCTGAATTATTTTATATTTTATTCAAGATTACGTTATAAATAATGTTATTTAATTTCCCAGAAATAGTTTATTTTTAGTATTAATTTTAGTCGAGTTCTATTTGGCTAAATTTATCTCACACTCAGCGGTCAAAGGTAACATCGTGAAGAAACCTCAAATAGATTTATTAAAAAAAATTACGGCGCACGCAATCCATGAATCTGCTAGTTATGCAAGATTCTACAATAGTAAACTTTTTTCACACTTTGATACTTGTTGAACTATCGCTATCGTAACACTGTCTTAGATTTTCGAGATTATTACTCATTGAAATTAAACTACTTTAAACGGATTTAAATCGAGACCTACCCGTGACCACGAACGCTGTAAAGTGCTCGAAACGTCGTCGTCGTCGTCGTCAGCCAATCGCAGTCCACTGCTGGACAAAGGCCTCCCCAAGCTTGCGCCAAACATCCCGATCCTCCGCAACCCTCATCCAGCCTACTCCGGCAACCTTGCGGGATGATTAAAATAATTAATATACGCGATTTAAATCCGTTTAAAGTAGTTCTATTTCAATATCGCTATCGTGTTTTTTTTTCCAACTTGTAACAATCGGTGTGGAAAAATAAGTCGCTGTCTCATTATATTTTTAGCTCTAAATTTTTCATACAAAATTCAAATTCCTTAGACCAACAATTATAATGACGTCAACGTCACGAAGGTAGCATTTGAAGTGAACATTTTAATATTTGTAACAGTGTTGATTTAGCCCCGAGCTGACCCAGAAAGACCAAACTTAAACTATTTAGGCCAAGAGGAAGTATTGTGACGAGCGAATAGACTTGATATAACAAAAGTGGGTACGTTTTTTTCGTGTTTTGGGAATTCATATTTGAAGAGACAATTTTAAAGCAGTTTTTGACGATTTTTTTTTTAATTTTTGTCCTTTGTAGTTTTGTTCATTTAAAATTTACAGTTTTGTAAATTCTTCATATTCTGAGCAACGTCATTACGACAAGTAGATAAATGTTATTGTGTCTTTTATCACTTTCGTTATGGTCACGAGCGGACTAGGTAGTTAGGGACCACTCAGCAGTAAGTACAGGAGTTCTTTTCGCATTTACTCTAAAAACACATATCTTTAATCAATATGATATCGTCCTTAATTGATTGGTGGTAACGATACGGGGGTGGCTACTATATTAACAAGTGACATTTTGAAAATAGTGAAAAATCAATTTATATTCATTAATCATCGTAAAACTTAACGCTTACGCGTATAATTGTTCGCAAATGAATCATGTATTATAGTGTAATAGATTCCATTACTTCTTTTATAAATATTTTTTCACTTATAGTAGGTATTACCCTTCAGTAGGTCTATTGTCTGTGGTTATGATTTGGCTGTCATATGTTTCCGGACTCCCGGAAACGTCTAAATAAAACTTGTCTTAATATCCCAGTGGGGGAGCGTGACGTGTTTATTTATTTATAAACATGACAATAATGGCTAAATAAGGAAATTATTTATTTTGAAGTGGTGAATGGACTTACTTTATAATAAAACATATGACATCTGATATAGACATGCATTCAAAAATTATGAGGAAAAAATGCCTGCAAATAAAATAAACTTAAACTCGAACACCTTGCATTAAAAATGTATTGAATCATGTAATAATTTAATCCAGAATCTGAAAAATGGTCTTTGAGACAAAAAATGCCTGCAAAAATCGCCTATATCGAAAATAATTGATATTAATCTTTCAGATACCATAGGGTAACAAATTTATTACATGTATAGAAGAGATTATATTAGGTTAACAGCACAGTGACCTGATTCTAATCCCCTAAGGATCTTTTAGCTGGCAACATTTAATTCTAGGTGCAGATAGCATGGCGACACATAATCCCCCGCCCCTAGACCACTTACAGCTCTGTGCTATGTTAATGTCACATGAATATGTACTCTATTACATAGTACATAGAGTCCTAATTACCAGTGAGGTACTGGAGCATAGTTTGCTGTGTAATACAATTTTGTGTTAGGATTAATTGAAGATTAAACCGTAATAGATAATTATTTTAGCTATTTTCGCTTGGATTTATGCTGTGTTATATCTCGATTGTGATTATAATATTTAGTTATGATTAGTTAATTTACAAAAGATAACGAGCTCATATATTACAAGCTTATTTACAAGTAAATAACATTCTTTATGAAAAAATCTTATATTAAATTTGCCATGATTACAAAACTACTAGACAAGAACTCATGAGGAACTTGAAGTTTTTGCCAATTACAATTGAATACTACCAAACTATATAAGATATCTAATTGTATTTGAACTTGCTAAACATGATATTGGAATCTTGCTGCAAAATAATCAAACTTATAAGTACGTTAAAAATTATGAAAAATTACCGAGTATTAAAATTAACTTAACGCCCTCTAATTTTTCATCCGAATCTCTCGGCCGGGGGGATTAAGCAAATTTCCAAAGTAATTAATCCGTTCGCTAATTGACAGAATATCCGATTTAAGGCTAAGCTTGATAACGCCCTTTTTAAGGGAAATTCCAGTTTACGTTTAACGTCGATTTCTTTAGATAAACACAGATTTTGACCTTTGTTGTTCGCTCCATTAGCCACTTACCGTTCTGAAGTTACAATTAAGATTCTGAAAATTTTACGAGCCTTAACTTTAATCGTTTGTTATTGTTGTAATGTTTATCCTCGTTATTTTGGAACTGAGGAGGTATTTACGATTAAGTGTTTAAGAAAAATAATCTTAAGAAATAATGGCTTTAAGTACGTACGTACGAAAGTACGAGTCCTAATCTTGCTGAAAAAGTGAAAATTTGTATGATGCGGTTGGAGTTATTTTTGTGTTTTGGTCTTGGTTATTGCTTACACTTATTTTCAGGTATTGAGCTCATATTTCCTTGAGCTTGATCGATGATCGAAAGTAGGTACTAAAGGAGAAAGGATTTTGAAGTTCATTGCTATTTCTGATCCAGCCACAAAATAATATAACAACTGTCAATGGACGGCGTAGGAGATTATTTTTCTTATTTTTCTCTTCGCAACAACTTGTAAAGTGCTTCCCTGTAAAGATACAATCTTCATACATTCCGTAAAACCATACCATATATTCTTGGTACTAAGAAAATAGTAAAACTTACAAGGAAAGTTAAAAGTAGTAGTTAAACTCTTAACATAAGTTGTCGTTACAAACTCGTGGAACACATGGGCGGCAAATGTCGGACATTTTTTATTCAGTTAAGGGTTCATCGAACCGTGGAAGTATAAAATCGACTTTTAATAGTTTCACACTTGACATTGTAGCTGTTGTGGTTATGACAAAAAACTTAATAGTACATTAATCGTAAATAATAAACGTCTAAACGCGGACATTAACGAGAATAACGCGGCGGTAGAAAAAGAAAATAATTTTATTTTATAAAAGTTACAGTGCTCTGTGTAGTGGTGCTGAATGCGCTATTAACGCCGGCGGTCGCGGGTTCGATTCCCGCTCGGGGCGGATGTTTGTCTTTATACAAACATTCGTTTCTAGGTCTGGTCCCTGTGGGTCTACCCACCGTGCCTTGGAGACCACGTAAAGCCGTCGGTCCCGGTTGTTATCAATAACACCAGATAACGATCGTTACTCATAGTAGGTAATATTATAGTCTAAATGGTTACTGCTTGCCCTCTGGGTTGCGGAGGTCAGACGGCAATCGCTCTGCGTACAAATCAGTAACCTGTCAAAACTTAGGCTAGAATAAAGCAGACCCTGGTTAAGTCCGGGAAAAATGCTAGGAAGAACAAGAAGTTACAGTGCGTTAAAGTGTTAGGTTTTCTTTTATGACGAAATTATAACGTAAACATGTATTTTTTAGTTTTAGTATCCAAGTTAATTGTGTTACAGGTTCAACGGATTAGTTTTAAATCTATGCCATGTCAATTGTCTATATATGTAAGTTTTATAATTAAAAAAAAAACAACTTGACAATTGGACAGTTCTTAACCTAAATTCTATGACAGCTGGTACTAAATTCCAATGGATTGAGGCGAAAAAACAATATCTTGAATTTTTAAGCCTCTCCAACCCTTTCCAAGTTTTTCTTTCACAAAAAATCTTGGAAACATTTCTTTTATTAGCTTACAAATAGAAGTATCTCTAAACATTCGATATTTGATAAGGGTTAGAATTATTTTGTTAAAGGAAAAATGATTCGTAAAAGGCTCAAATGTATGTTTGGTATATATTAAAATCACCCGAATTCCTCGTTTCTTTTAAGGTGAATATTTTTTCTGACGTATAATATGTCTATCTTGGATATCTCGGAATGTTTTTGTATTATTTCGTCTTATAATAATATAAAGCAATGTGCATACTGTGCGTTCGTGAATTCGCGTTACCTGTCATTTTGAACGCGCGCCCATGCAAGCGTACCTAACATTTTTGACAAGCTTGTCTGTACTGGGACGAGATTTAACCCGTAGCGATTTGGATGCATAGTATACGCATGAATGCGAACTAATAGTACGTTTTAATAAAGTGAAATGTGTTAGAGTACCTGAAAACGCTCTGTACGTTCATTGCTTTAAATTAAATTTACGCTCTCTGTTATATATTTTATGAAGAGGTTTTCTTAAAAAGAACTCTTAATAAAATATAACATTCATTACGTTGCTGCAATCCAAAACCATATATTTATATTCAAAATTACATGCTACAATCAATTCAAATGCTAAACATTAAAACCCTATACGGAATAAGAGAGACTGAACAAAATTATTGCGTAGGCGCACTATTAATCTCACTCGTTAATACTCTATAACGTTAACAGTACTATAAAAGGCGTTACAAAATGCTTTTTGAGGTTCCTATTAAATCCTAATGCTCATTGCATTGTAAGGTCTAATCAATCATGGGTACAATGCGCGAGCGCATGTAAACACGTTCAAATTGTGTAATAATTCGAAAGTGTTGTTTATTATCAGTCATTATGTGTGAACGAAGTGGGAGAATTTTTTTGATAATGTCTTTGTGTCACACAGCCATATATTACGTGAATTTCTTTGATATAGTCAATTATGAACATATTCAAATTTTTTTTTTTCGAAAGTTCAAATTTTTCCTAGTAGGTTTCCTTGTTGTGTTTCGAAATCATAATAGTTCATTTATTGTTTTCGCAATATAATTATTGTATATATATATAAAAAAAAAAGTTTTATTTTCCAAAAATACTTATTTAAATCCCTACAATGTAGTAAAAAGTCAGTAAATTTTAAGATTTTCTTCATGAGTACATTTATAAATTAGTTTTACTAATGGACGATTGCTCTTTTAGATATTTACGCTTAGGAAATTATGTTGCGTTCGGACCATATAATTAGCGATTACATGCGTGAAGTAATTAACAACACCAGTCTATGGTTGGTATGGTAATAAAGACATCTATGGTGGTCGCTGCTTACCATCGAATTGCCTTCTTGATGTTGCAATGTAAAATCTTAACACCAAAGAAAATGTATGTTATAAGTATTAATTGAAATTAAATGTTTTATACATTTGAAATTACTAAGACATATTATTCAATAAATTTTAATTTTTTTTTAATAATCGTATCAAAATCAAACCATTACATATAATAGACTACTTTTGTTGACCAATCTACTAACATATTTTTATTTGTATTTAGCAGCTCTATTACTAAAAGTTATTTCTAATATACAGTAATATATGTATACAGGGTCAATGCAGACTACGGGTACTAATTGTAACTACGTATATTATTCTTATTAAGAAACACTTCGAACCAGTAGAAAAATAAATACTACGAAAAATACGAAAAAACTTTCTTCTAACAAATTAAATAGTTTAATAGTCGAAACAAAATGCAAACAGCCTGTAAATCGTCTTCATACATTGAGTAACGTATTTTATCAAAGCGGCAACGTTGGATATTTCTTTTATTTATGTTTCTAGTAGTCACCTCATGTGAAAACAATCATGTGAAAACTAAGCTGAAACCTAAAAACCGTCTAGAGGCTAAACTACTTATCTGATTGAGATAATTTTTTGTGTATGGCCTGGAAATTGTATTTCGTTTAAACAGCTTCAATTAAAACACATAACATGTATTGACCCTGTATAAGTACCAAGTTTTTAAAGGTGAATAACCTGTCCGTAAAAGTAATAAACTTATAATTGCTCTGTAATTAAATTACACTTGTATACAATTGTATAAATCAAAGATCGTTTGAAATGATTCTATTCAGACTCTTAACAATAGTTCGTAATTAACACAAAAATTAAATAGGGATAGTTCAAAAATCTTTCAACGTAATTGATAATAGATTACAAAAGAAATCAAACTTATTGGCAAGGTGCGTCTTTGTTCACTGATTTACTTTTAGCATGCTTTTAAAAGAATAAGAAATACAAGAAAATGTATAATGGTTGAACACAAGTAACGAGATCATTAAAAATAAATGCAATTAAAAGAAATAAATTCAAAACGTTAAAACAAAAAAAGAAACCCGTAAACTCGCATGAAACCAGTAAAAAAGTTCCCGATATAGAAATACCATACCGAAAATCAGAACAAGCGTTAAACCTCGATAACCCCTTCAAAGTGAAAATTGCGGTGAAAACGAACCTACAGAGTAAATCTTTTAAAGGTTTTAATTAAGGTAAGTGGTGGCCCTCGCCTTCCCCGACATCAATCTGTTTAATGCGGGGAGATACCTGTTCGGAAACAAAACGAGACGAAACATTTTTCCGAGCCATTCATCACGGTCGAATTCTACGGAACCAACCGTGAGGCAACGCAAACACAGACGCCAATGTTTGTAGTTCAGATGCATGCGATGAAAATTCCAATGAGATCTACAAAGCTAGAGCTAGACTACATTTTCAAACCATAATCGAAAAGCAGTCAATGTATACAGAAGAGCCTACAGAGATGCTTGAAAAAATTAATTACGTAAAAGAATATGACATACAAGCTATCTTTAAAGGTAATGAAGACGGCTACCTACATTTGGGATCGCTAATTGCGTTTCCTGAGGAGACTTTATGCAAGCTTATGATTAAAGTGGCGGCATGTCGCAACTGAGGTGCTTCTAAAAATAATTTCAAAGAGGTGAATATTTAAACAGGGCGGTCAATGCGCCCTCACGCGCTCTCAAGACGAAACCCGTCGAGTTTCAGTAGTGCCCCTAACGCTCCCCTTTTCCCAAATTAGCCGGACTTTTTAAATTGGCTGGATAAATTTTTAAATTGGATTACGCCCCGGGCAGGTCGTGACGCCGCAGAATATGAGCGATGACTCTGATATATGTCTCAACACAACTCGCCCAGTGTAACTTGGACTCTATTACCTTGTTCTTTGCTAGGAAAGCGGTTCAACGAAATGGTCCTTTCTATTGTACGGTCTACAGTCATTATGGAATTAAAGCAATTCCTATGTTCCGGTTGTGATATAATTGAGTCTTTATGTGAATGTACTGCGGTGCCGTTACGCATAGTGATGCAACTGGTAACGGTATTCGCTTTGCGACGCATTTCCTGGATTCGATTCCCAGGTAGCACAGGAATGTGTTCCGACATCCGCTGTTTTTACAATACAATTCTTACAAGGTGTTGACACGCTGTATGACATTTGAGATTATATTGTGTGAAAGAGCATTTTATTTTCTGTAAAAAAGAATCACATTACGGTCATATAAGTTTAAGGTAACGGCTCTAACAACACCTAAGATGGTTTTTAATAGAATTTAAATAAATTTCAGGAACACAAAGAAAAATGAAGAAACATCAGAAAAAGTATTAAAATATCGAGGTCTGCAAAAATTAAAGCATTACCAAAAATGTGCTAACAACTATGTCCCCAAAACAGCAAACAAAGCCACGAGCTTAATTTGTTACAGATAAAACCCCCTAATCTCCGCCCAGTGGAACTATGACGCAAACGTTTTTATCTCAACAGCCAAACGCCTGATATACACCGGACCATCATATCATCGTATTTATATTAAAACCTTATTAGCCGGGTACAACCCACAAGGTCCACTATCGCTCTTCCCCAGCGATCCATTCCTTTAATTCGCCCATTAAACGGCCCGTATACCAGATTACACACATCCGTCGGTCGCCTTATGAAGAGTAACTAATACCAATTATGCTTATAGAGACGTTTAAAAGGGTAGGATCGTATTTATTTAAGTGAATAACCGTATCGTGTTTAAACAAATACGTTGGCTTTTTGTTTCGGTTCATTACCATCGTCCTTTTATAATTTAGTCCTTGGTCCACTTCGTTTTATAATCGAGCAAAATAATTTTAACAGCATTCGAATATGGAATAGAAAGTTAGCTGAATATCTGGCGATTTATTATTTGGTACATTTTTAAGAGAGAAAAATTGTATCTACTATTATTTTTAAAAGAGTAACTGAATTTTTAGCTGGTTCTTAGAATCGTTCGAAACGTCGGTAGTGCTTGACGATTCAACAGCACTTGTAAAAAGTCCGTTTGAATAAAAATTATTTGGATTTAAATTTGAATGTAAAGGGCACAAATTTTTGAATCTGATAAAAATCTTTAAGTTTTTCTTCACAACGTTTTGTCGTATACTCTGTCAAATAAAGAATTGATAACAACAAAATATAGAATCTAAATAAAAAAGATACATTCTAATGTAATTTATAAACATGATATACAAATTATATTGCTACAAAAACCTACTTATTTAATTCAAACTCGAGACTTAAGTAGGGGTGCATAACGAAACAAGAGTAAACAACACCACTTGGCTTAGTTAATCAAGGCGTCGCTAATCCAACGGACTATTTGTCCGGGCGGCCGCGACATTAGTCCATGTCCAGTCCCGATCCCGGTATAGCCGGGATTGACCGGGATTTATCCGGGATCGCGAAGTTTAGTTTCTGTCGGTTACGATATTGGGTACTACCTCGGTCGAGAAAATTATCCTTAATTTATGAATTTCAAATTAGTTGAAAAATTATAGTTTTAAAACACGACATATTGCTTGCTACGTTTCTATTCACAGTTTATGTAACGATTACATTTGCACCAGTTTCAATGGACATCTAACGCTAGGGTTTTTATTATTTACCATGACCCTTGTTGGAATTCTTAATTAGAATTGATCTGATTAGACTCCCCCCATCACTGCCCTATCCTTGTAAATGCTCCTCAAGGGATTGCCCTAATCTCCCCCAACAGGTGACTCAGTGTTGCCTCATTTGTTTGCGGTGATTGCGTGCAATCAACATGCAGATGGCAACACCAATTTCACAGATAATTAACTGCGAATGACTTGTGAATTCAAAGGTCGTTTCCAGGAATTATGTTCGGTAAACAGTACCTTTTAAATCACCATCGCGTGTGGTTTATTAATCGAGGTTTAAAAAAACGGCTGCAATAAAAATAAAACTAGACTTTAATCAGCCAAAGTGATTCGTCAAAACTGGGTGTAACTTATAAAAAACTCGTGTAAGAATATTTCAGGATAAGCTCGTTTCAACTATAGGCATAGGTTTCCTCTATTATCATCGCAAAGTAGGTGTGCAGAATACCTCAGCTTGACCAAATCATCGCCACATAAAATTATGGACAAAAGTTTTCACAACACAGAACCCAACACGCAAAACTTTCTAAAGGCCGGTAACAGCCGCAGTTATCACTAATCTTGGCCATACCATCGGCAACAGCACGTTTCAGAATTCCGTTCTAAGTTCCTACTATCATAGTTCGTGATGACATTAAACTGTAATCCAGTCGACTTTTATTGCGCACCTAATATGTATTTCAAAGAGCATTGAATGAGCTGACACATAAAAATGATATCATCTTCTAATCGCTTGGTTTTATAAGGCTCTATACACATTTTAGTGTTTTCATGCAGACAATGTATTCATGCATTAGAATTTACAATTAGGTACTTAAACACTTTAAACGTCTAGACATAATGTTGATGTCACATCACGTGTTGATAGTGATATAATATTTTACGTACCTAATAAATTTAACGTTAGCTGCTAGACAAACTACTTTTGAATTAGTACCAAGGTAACTTTACTACTTTGCTTTAAATAATGTATTATAAAACTGCATGTAGATGATATTATACAATAAACATAACAAAAGATCTTTGGCAGCGTTACTCATAACAATGTAAGAATTGGCAACATTTTTAATTTCTTGGCCAAAGAAAATTCGTGTTATCAAACAGCCTAATTTCTCATCAATTTTCTTGATATAAACAAAATATTAACAATAATAATCCGTTTCAAAATTAACTCTAATTGGTCAAAACTAAAATAATTTAATAAAATTTAATAATTTATTATACTATACTGTGCACCAGTTACCAGTACCATTATGACAAAATTTTACATAAAAAGCATCGGTTATGTTGTGCTTAAGCTTTTCAAGAGATGTAACATAAGAAATCCCGCATTTAAACTGCACAAAACATTGCTACCAACAACTTCCAACGATGAATACTTTAATAGCCAAACGTGTAATGTCTCAGCGCATTATGCGTATACCTTTACGAAATGTACGGACCATTTTGTCACCTTTTAAATAGTTGCGTCGCATTGCGAAACTCATTATGCATCCTTTGTAACGTGGAAGGCAATGTAATCTAGATAATTCCCATCGTCGCTCTCAGCATTCCCACGTCCTCGGCTCGTGGGTATTGTGCTGGGAAATGGGGGAGGTCGTTCAACTTGGACGTTTTAAGGGAAATGTTTGTCTAAGATGCTCGTTTGTGTATAATACGGCTTTTGGTGTTTAAGGGTTGGTATAGGGGGAAATTTTCTTTTTTAGTTTAAAATTTTTTGTTTTTTTTTTCTCTAGTTGAATCAAGTCGTTGTTCATAGGTTTAACTAGTAATTTCAACGATATTGTAAAATTAAAAGTATTAAAACTGAAAATAAGACAAAATAATCCAATTGACACACAATTACTCGTATTTTACAAATTGATTTTTCATTTTTGCTGTAGTATGATTAACATATTATAATTCCATCACACATCCGGATATGAAACATTTCATATTATCATTTAAACATAAAATCTTTACGTAATTCCTGTGCACTAAAAATTCGCGAACCTACTTCATTGTTCCACTTGAAGCGTTGCTGTCACCACACACTTAAGTTACGGAATAATCTGCGTGCAGAATAGGTACTTTCATTTCATCATCGTTGAGATCATAAATATTCAGTCATGATGGAATATTACGATATTCTTTAAGAAACTATGAAGTATAAAGGTCGACATTCAATTGAAAATGCAATAATTAATTTATGTGTTGTTGTTTCAGATATTACGGGAATGACAGTCATCTATCAGAATAGACGGCACTCCTGGTAAGTTTTCTTTAACATTTGTTACACATTAAGTAAAACTTATAACTTATTATGCTCTATAAAACAGTAAACAGTATTTTCCAGGCGATATTTTATCCCCACAATCATTGACAATATTCAGATACGACCCACTAACTTCCAATCGCGTTTATTACAATCGAAACGTTTTCGGCGAAATGTATAAAATATCGGGTCCCTGGGACCTAACCGTTTCTTGCGACAGCATTATCGCAATTCCACTCTCTGAGCCAATCTTTAGACAAATCGAAGCGTATGTTAGTCGAATGGTGGGCTTACAAGGTGCCTTGAACGCCCCGTGCGGCAATCTTCGATGCACATAAAACGATAGTCGCGACATTTCTCGTTATCTGGCGCGGTACGGCGCAAACGATTCGGAAAATCGAGCCGAGTCCCGTGTCGGCGTCCATTACCGGTATTAGAGTATTGGCATTCGAAGATCGCTATCGCACCCGCTTGGCCCGGTTCGGTGACTGGTGAACGGATTTTTTTCTATCTACAAGATTGAATGCGGAACGTCGATGAGATGGATCCTTAAATACGTTAGGTAACTTGGATGTTAGCGCCTTTGATGGAACTTATATAAATATAGAGAAACTTGAAATTATAAATAAATGTACTGAAGCAGTTAATAGGAAAACCCTGACGATGTGCTTTTGTTTACATTGATGAAGACTGTAAGTTATACTTATGTGATTACCTTACTCCTATGAATGCTTTGTAAGGCACAATATATTATAATATGAGTTTTATTAAAATGTACAGTATACTAAATTTCCCGAAAGCCATATCAGGAAATACTCAATTCAACCCAACATTTATATTTAATATCTCCAACGATCCATCTTCAAACAAATACCATATATAATTACAGTTATTTATTTGTTCAATATTCCGTTCCATTATCCTCAGTTCGAGCCCCCATACCCGACATCAAAAGAATTACAGTGATCAAAGCTTATCACAAACTTTCAGTTATTGTCTCAACTTTCCGTAAACGCCGTACATTATTCCGTATACGAGTACATATATTTTCGTGCGTTCCTATTTCCTGATAGAATTTGTTCACCAAAACGTTTCCGCTGGGGGAGCTGCGTAGGAAGCATTGTTTGTGATATCTCGACCAGAAATTATTGAGTTAAATTTGTCCGGAACCAATCCGCGGAGATGTAACGATATAAGCCGACCGCTTTGTTCGTCATTCGTTTCATCTTTATTGTTTCAACAAAAACATTTATTGCGTTGCTATTTTCTCTGAATGGTACCTTTTTTACCGATTTCAGTTTTAATAACACTTTTGGTCTGTCATTGTTGAAGTTTTGTATATACCAAACTTCAACAATGACACATATATATGTCTGTACGAGCGTACTGTTGATCGAAATGATCATAATGAAACTTTAAAATTTTAAAAATATGCAGCAAAATATCTCCCATCTTTAGGTACTAAATTCTGTGGAAACAATTTTGCGCAACGTTCACTTAACATTTGACATTTTATATCGATAAGTTCGCCTCTCGATACGATCGAATAAAACTCGATTTGATGTCTCGACTCGCATACCTAATGATAATATCAATACTGCCATTTCTGTAACCGCCATTGTGAACGACATTTCAACTGCACATTTAAGTAGAGAGAACATTGTTCTATTCAAAATTACTACAATCAGATGATCTTATGCTTAAACTTACGAGGATTTTCAAAAATCAAATATTTATAAAAGAAATTGCAAAACCTAATATAACAATTTAAAAATACCAATTCATTTTATAGACATTTCAATAAGAATTAATGATGATGAAAATGTCGATGACGACAATGACGCATAAGAGGTTAAATCTATAGAAAGATATAGAACCGTTATAAAATTAAACGACATAAATATAAGACATAATATAAGAGACTCGACTTGTAACTCGAGCAATATTATTTCCTTAACATGTCATTAACAAGTTTCCGATCTTGTCGATTTTAATTGGACCAGTTACTCTGTCACAGTTTGAATTATTGCCGCATTGCGATTGTTTTGTGTTGTTTTTATCGCAAGCACGATGTATATCATTTATCGTATGTACCATATAATTGTTTTTTTTTCTCGATTACCAGTCCAAAGTTACTTGTACTGAGAATTGGATCATTTTTGGACCTACTTAATGATTTTAAATGCTACCACGTCAGCTTTAACGCTTTATTATTTTTTCGACGTAGTTTATTTCGAAATGGCTCTTTTAACGTGATGTTCGGAAAGTTAAGTATAGGTTCAAGTCAGTATTATAAAAAAATGGTAATTGCTATACGTTTTAATGCATTTAAGAAATCTCGATAAAGCCGATGATATACAACTGGTATAATTTAATATAAAGAGTATGGTATGGTATATAATGAGAGTATAAGTATTGTTACTCTATTGAACTGACTCGAGTGAAGTTTGTTTTTTATTTGTATATTAAAAATAACTGTCTTCCGAATTCCGATCCAGTTGATTATTCGATAAGCCTGTTACAGTAACAGTAACTACCATTTTTTCATTAATTAAAACATCGTCGACACGTCAGTTATCATTTTGACACATGTCAAAATTCTGACAGGAGACGAGCTCCCACGTATTATTGTATCGCCGGTTTTTTGTTAATTAATTTATAGATAAAATCATTTTCATGTTTCTATATTTGAATTATTAATATTTTATTATCGCAGATTATACAACCACTTTAAATTTATAAATCTCACAATCAGTACAGATTAAAAATGTACACTGACGTTTATTTTTTTTATAGTAGTTTTTTTTTTATTTAGCTAGAATGCGGATAGGGCAACACCTGGTTAGATAGTCATAAATAGTGAAATAATGAAAGCCCGGCGCGCCTGCGCCTTGCGTGCCTCATATCTATCACATCGACCGCTACTCACGCGAGGGTATACATTGTAAAGCTTAGACAGAGATTTTTTTTAATTAACACTATTACGCAAATAGTGCTACCGTTTTCGAAAGTCATTTTTTTCAGTCATATGTTTCGATCTACTTAGAAGTAATATTATGAGGAAATATAATTAGTTCCATTAATCGAATATATCCGCTAGTATCTTAAAATAAATTAATTTTATTGTTGCGTATATTGCCTTGAAGTTTGGCAACTTACATTACAGCTACTTAAAAAATATCTATGTATGTAGTACCTACATAGCTATTTATTTCTAGGTAACTTAAAATTATCTATCAAACAAAAAACCAAGAGTCCAGAATATCATTTTAACACCTTTATCATTTACTGTTTCACTTATCAACATAAATATATCTTTTTCGTCAGGCGCAAAACTCCTCCAACTCCCAACATCCGAGCATCTGATATCAGAAGTGTAAAACAAACTTTGAAGGTCCGTTAGTTACGTAATCTTAATCGTGCGATATCTTCCTTAAGATACTTTCGTCGCAAATTTATCTTTCAACTCTTCATTTGTTCCACAACTGGGAACTTAGTCGAATCACGTTCTGGAAACTTCTTTCGGCGTATCACCCCGAAAGTTTTCGAACTATCTAACCGCGGGATCGCTCTAAACTTAAAATGTCTCTATAGCGGCAAAAACGTGGCAACTTTTTTTCTTATGAAAAGCGAGCATACGAATTTGTGGTGGACCTAATGGTAAGCGATCTTTACTGCCCACAAGCATAAGCAGCACAGAAAAGAGCCAAACTTGCCAACTCAGAGTAAAATAAGGGAAGAAAAGAGAATAGGCAGTAATTGAAGAGATAGAGGGGTTTGGAACTCGGCTACGACAATCAGCTAATTTACGTTGTTTTTCAATAAGAATTGGGTATTGTAAGTCGAGAGTATCGGCTTGTAGTCGGCAGGCTCCAGGCTCTACCCATGTTAAATCCAATTTACGGTCATGTAACGGTTTTAATTACTATTTGTGTTACATTATCCGATGGATTTCATCGGATCATGCCGTGTTTGTCTAATTAACGTAACCGGTTCAAAACTGTTTATCCGCTGTAATGCTATTATAAATCAAACGACACACCGACTACAAATTACATAAGTATAGACATTATTTATGTTGTCTAATAAACTGCTTAAATAAATACAAAACTTAATATCGAAATTTATTGATACTAAAAGTCATCTAATAATCATCTTTTACATGGTAAAAGTAATTATTGTATTTTATCTCTAAAAGACATATTGTTACGAGTTAACTTAGATCTGCAATCCTGAATCAATAGTTTGGTTGGATCGTGTGGAAACCCAGGCTTTTCTAAACAATAACTGAAGCTTATTGTGAATGTTTATTCATCGAAAACGATCCTCAAAAACGTGGAGTCATTAAAGAAGATGAGGAGAACATTATTAAATGACTATTCAGTATGATTAATATGTAGCGTTGACAACCTCTTCCCGTGAGCGTCTAATGAAGAATGCCACGCCCTGCCGTCGCGACGCTTATATATCCCCCCCACCAGCTTGATTGATGACGTCGCCGCAACGTCACAACTATCCTTGCATAAGTGATGTGGGTGCTATCCTTAACGTATTTACGTGCAAGGGAAATGTATTGGCGATAACAGAGATGGATTAAGGGGTTATTGGAGAAGACTTGCTCTTGGTAACGTTTCTGTTTTGGTTTTTGCTTAATTTGATAAATTTGTTATTAGATGTCGGATTTCGGTCTTAATATATTTATGTGGAACAGCGGTCATGTAAAGGTTCATAGTATTAGTCCAAATATTTAAGCTAAGTTATGGCTAAAGATTTTCTTTTTCTTTATTGAGCAGTTTTATTTGTAATGGCTTATTTTGATGATAGTAAAGATGTTTGATTTCAGTTTTAGCCAACTTTTTCCAGATTTCCATTTCTCTCTCAGTAACTATGTAAAAACCTTTTATAAGATGTCTAAGATCTAACATTTTATATAAGTTACAAATATTTCCTAAAGAAAATCCACAAAAGCAATAAAATACAACATCCAAAAAGAAAAGCAAAGCCAAATCACCGGCCACGCCCACGACATACAATGTAACAATTTCTAAAGGTTTTCAAATGACGCGTCAGCGGCGCAAAGCGTCTGAAAAGGGCTTTACAAATATTGTCAAGACAAAGGCGAGCGCCGAACGCCTATGTCGTTTTGATTAATAAGTGCCGTTGACATTCTAATTAACCCGGCTAAAAGTCAGCCAGCCAGCCTCTTTGTTTACACCGTGAATGGGATGCTCAAATACCAACGCTGATACAGGGAAAGCGATGAGTTAGGGTTATCAATATTGTGGGGCAATTAAAATAAGATATTTATTGGGGAAAGATGGCTGAGGTATGTGGTTATCGTTTTGATAAATATGTTGATGTTTTTTGTTTGTTATTGAGATTTATAACCGTTTAAAAAAATGAGGAGGTTCAATTCGGAACACTTACTCGGCGCACTTTTACTAGTAGGTATCTACTAAATTAAAATATGGCCGCTGACGGTTGAGGATGATGATTGTTTTTGTTAGATATTTTATATACACCACTGATTTTTTAGAGCAATTAAAGAATTAGAAAATCTTTTGTCAAATCAAAAAGGTCCACTTTTATGTCTCTCAATAATTTCCGTGTTTCGATTTGAAAAAAAAAACAAACTTAATGACACATATTTATTATTGACATGTACAAGTGTATGGTGGATTAATTAACAACATATATGCACTATTTAAAACTTTCATAATTTATTGATAATAAAAAAATCGAATAAAATTTTTTATCCTGGCAACCCTACATAAAAAATCATTTTTAGACTACCTTCATCTGTTCAATGAAACGTAGTATTCATTGAAAGCGAGTATCGAGGTGGTTTTTGATTTACTGTTTTTATTGACGTGTATTAGCTGCTTAAAGGTATCGCTGAAAAAAATTGTATTTTTAAACTCTGTACGAGCTTGCAATTAGCGTTACAGCTTTGGTATTTTTAATTGAAGTGACAGGATTGATGTGTCTGCGTACTTTTTCGTTGAATGAACATGGATAATTGTATCAGGGTGTCATTTTTTTATTGATCTGTTACAATCTACTTCAAAAATGGTAGGAGTTTTTAGTTCTTACATTATTTTTGTATAATATGTATCCGTATTCAGCACTATTTTACTTAATACTTTCTTTTCAAGATGTTTGTGACAATTTTAATTGACATACCCTATCAATGTTAATAATAATTACGTGATAAAAATACTAAAACTATATCCATAAGTCCTAAAAATAAAACATATATTTTTATAGGTATCTAATTAAGTACTGTGACATGTTCCTTATTCCATCGTTTACAATACAACGTCATCATTCGCTAATACTTAGCTTAATAAAGGGTACGTTCACACCGCCGTTTGTAATGCAAATTTACATATTAAAACAAAAGCATTACAGAAAAGCTAAGGTTTAAACCTCTTAAACAATGCCCCGGCTGAATAGAGACGCGCCTAACCCCGTTTCCCGGGAAAAATATTTTTAGCTAGCAACACCATTAGTGCAGTGCAACGGTGGTTTTTTTTTTGCATCTAATTTAAATTTTTACTCTGGCTATCTCCGGTAATATTACTGCGTTTTATTTAACCCCGTGTTTTTGTGTCATTTCGGTGTATTGCTAGTTTGCTTTGGTATGCTAATTCTCGTAACGACCGCGGCGATTTTTATTCAACTGATCTTGGGTATGACGTCACTAATGTGGGAGATTAAGAATAACATTATATGAGATTTACTTTTATTTTTGAACAAACATTTTTGTTTTCTTTTATACGACATTAGTAACAACTATATGAGACTTACGTTGCATGTTAGGTAAATTTTATTTTATATATCGTTACATAAATTTAAAAAATAATTTTGTAACAGCAACACCGTATCCGATAAAATACGCGCAATAAAGTCGGCATCAACACGAACGCCTATAATTAACTGGGAACGGAGGCCTATAATTTATAATGAATTATATTCATTAGGCACGCAAACTAAAAGCTGCGATTCATCGATTATAATAATCGATATCGAATACGGGTACAACACTAATGCTATGATGTCACCCGCGTGGGCAGCGGCATTCAAAATTCGAATTTGGAATGTTGTATTTTTTTATTCGACATTGTCTGGTACAGCTAATATGGGATTCGAATCAGCTAAATAAATTTCCGAATACCGACGCGTCCATTTTTTAATCTGCATTATTTTTTGTAAAAAAAATCTGAAGAAAAAATATAATAAAAAAATACTGGCCATGTGGATTATAAATTTAAATAAAGATTAAAAATATTGTGACGTAGCAGCACGGTGTCCACAGAGTCTATAACTCACGGGCGTGCGTCGTCATCACAGCCATGCTGCCCATACTTCAACATAATGTACGCTACGTGTAAAGGAATATGAGTTTCAAAAATTTATATCTGTAATACAACAAAGTCTTAAAGGCACGTGATAACTATACCCATAGTAATAACTTTTTATTTATTGGTCATAATTTTAAATGACACTCAATTGTATATGATAGCCTATAAGTGTCAGGGGTATCACTTAAATTGTATAAAACGTGATAAAAATACATAATAAAACATTTAAGTGGAATTTAAACAACGTAAGATAATTTGATCAATTTAATGTTAAACAATGTCTCTCTATGAAAATAAAAATAAAAATACAAGCTTCGATTTTATTTTTTAAAATATTAACAAAACTGTATAACGTCTGTGCCATGTAAATATTTGAGTATTTTATTTATTTGTTTAGCATAACTTCAAAACTACACCTAAAATTTTTACAACAATACGCTTTGTTCATTTCAAAATATTTTATTGTCTACTACTTTAAGGTAAACTCAACTATAGGCGTGTTTTGAATTTACAAAAATAATAAAACACTCTTTTAACAAAGTAAGGTAAACTTAACTTTTTTAAACATTTTGCACCCGTGAAAGAAGAGTCGACTTACTCAAAATATCTACCACTTGTAAAATTGCTATGATGTCTAAAGTTTTAAAGTGCATTTTCAGGTACACACATTTTTTGACTTGGCCGACTCTTCTTCTAGGGGTGCGATTTATTACTGTTAATAAATTTCAATCACAAAAGCATAATCAAAGACTCATGAAAATTTTATACCGCGCAAAAGTCACGAGTACCATTCTCACCCTAACCTAAAAGAACTAAAATTACATTCAAACATTCATTCAACCCCACGTCTGAATACCGGGACAGCGTTAATAAATCATTCGGTCAATCTCTGCAATGCCTCGTACAAGACAAGATTGCTTCGGAGTCCCGAAATAACGCGATTAAGCGAATGAAAGGAACGGAACGAACAAAGCAAATGTGATTACCACGTTGTCGACGAAAATAAGTAATATTTCTTGGGAGCTACTGGCCCTTCTTTTATTTCTTTACTCATTGGCCCGCTCACGCAGCCGTGAGATTATATGTACTTACGTTAATCCTTGAATAAAATTTATTGTTGTTGTTATTAAATGTATCAGATCACGGGCCAATAGTGTCCCGGACGTTTGGGAGGCGTGCGTGGGGCCGAAGCCAACACGTAGAGGCCC
>DVVJ01000096.1:0-20925 GCA_018234505.1 Junonia neildi neildi
GCTATATGAGAAAACGAACGAATGAAATGTTTGAATGAAAAAAATGAAATTCATTCATTCATTCGTTAAAAATACGTTACAATTAAAATTATAAGAATATTTTTAAAACATTTATTTTAAAAATAAAAACGTAAGACGTTTAAAAATAAGACGTTTTTATTTTATTACCATAAAAAAACATTCATTTTAATGGTAACGTTCATCATTTTTGCATATGTAACATAAAATATAACCGAAATATTTCTCGGTTTGCTTAATAAAACTACCTATCTGTAACATTAAATGTTATAAATAAAATGAAAACCTTGAAAAAAAACATAACCAAGTTATTTTAAACTTTCATCTTTGGTAAAAAAACATATACATATCTATTATACATTCAAATAACGAAAAACATCAGTAATTGTGATGATATCAAATAAATAAACTGATTGTTAAGTTGTACTTAACAAAAATAAATTAGATATATTTTACCCATAATCAAGAAAAAAAAATATGGCTGCACTTATTAAGAACTATTGAACAAAATCTAAATATACAAAACAAGAGTTCAACTCTTTATTCAGAAGAATTTTAATGAATCTAAACTAAAATACCTATTAGTGAACTATAGTATTGTCATGGTCCAACAGATTATTACATAAAAACTAAAGCAAAAATTAAAATATATCTCAAATCCATATTCATATTATAGAGAAGTATCTGAAAATTACGACTTTGGCTTGCTACTGGGTCGCAAATTCGCAATGGTGGAAATGTCAGGGATTTACATTTATGTATCTATTTTAAAACAAAAGTTAGTGATGTTTTTATTAAAATGTTTTCTATATCAATAATGATCAAATCGAGTCTCAAGTCTTAACTCAAAAATCCACCTGTTTATAATGCTCCCCTGTAAATAATTAAAATTAATGGGTATCATTAAATATCAATATCGTATTTAGTTAATTATCGTGTATGTAAAGCGCGTTTTGGTGCTATTCAGTTGCCTCCATATTCATCACTAATTACAATAAAAATATAATGAAATTTAGATAAGTTTTTATAATACACAACACGAATTCATTAAACAAACAACACTTTTCTTTGGTAAAATTATGTCACTCAAAAGAGTTAGTAAATAATCTTATAAATAGTTAAAATACACCTTGTGCAAAAAATATCAAACGATTGTGATGTTTACATAAATTATTTGGAAATATCAGGGAATGTCTTATCTTTATATCTATTTTTAAAAACTAATTGCAAATTCAAGAAAATACGTTTGCATTATTAAAACATTGCTAAGTTTGAAGACAACATAGTGTGAACGGGCGCTAGTGTCTTATCTAAGGTAACACTACAATAAAGTGTCAACGCAAACATATTCCCTCACAACCATATAATGCAAAGGAGTCAAATTGAAATTCTTATTATTAGATAATTTATGTTTTGTTAAAACAACAACATGCAAAAAAAATTTTTTTTTTTTGACAAAATGATCATAATTTTAATCAAAGTTTATATAAATTCAATCAAATTTGATAGAAAAAATATATCATTATCCATAATAAAATTAAATAATTTTACGAAAACGTAAAAATTTAATAGAATATTTATATAATCCCGACGCTACACACGCTACGTCCAATAAAGTCGCATAATATATGGCAAAGTGTTCACAAGTCATAAATATTTTGAATGTGGTCCTTATTTGTCGGTTTAAAACCATAACACTTTCACGAATCACTTATGTGTAGCGCCGGCCTAAGGAGCACAAATAATATGTGACAGTTCAATGGTAAGTCTGTATGTTAAAGGGCTGTTTCTCTGTCGATGTCGGCGCATCGGTGAATTTCGTCTCATTCTTCTTCCGATTCCGTATCAGAATCGGGTATCGTGTTGAACCAGTTCTCCCAATTCGATGGATTGCCCATCGTATTGCGACTACGGAACAATAATAAATAATTGATGATTGGATAAGATATTGCAGTGTAATTTTTGTTATACACTTCGAAGATGTTCTTATGTACTTACAACGTCAGTATAATACACGGTGTAAATATAAGACTAATAGTTTAAACTGGAGTGCAATTAATGCACTTAGTACACTAGTATTAATATCTTATCGTTAGTATGGGAGGTGTAGCCTGAGTTTGCATTAGGCGTGAGCAACTTGGCCTTAGGGGTGGGCAAAACTGAAGCAGGTAATGACCAAGTTATTAAAATCTGTAAGTTACAACATTTTTAGGTTTAATTATTGTGGTTTATTGCAAAGGCCGTTAGGACGAGTATAAAAGTTTCGAAAATGTTTGTAACTCAAACTGGTATCCAGGGGTTTAAGAGTTGCCCCTACCCCGCCCCGACTGCGCCCATGGAGGTGAACCACTACAAAGAAATTACTATGAAAGAATGTAGGATGTTATTTTAATCTACTAACTATAATTCGGCTGTACTAATGTGCGTGTCTCAGTGAAGTAATTGAGTGTAGTATTTCCATAGCATTGGTGTGTACCTACCCGTGGCGGGTGACGGGCTGTGGCAGTGTGGCGGTGGCGGGTGGAGGTGCGGGCGGTGGCGGCGCACGACGCTGCAGAGTTTGAGTGCCACCCCACCCCGTGCCCTCTGCTCCGGTGCTGCCCTCCTCCCACCTACACAGAGAGATATACAATAATGGCAATTAATAACTGACAACAAAAATTAAAACATTATGTTCGACTTCCTCCGAGGTACGATGTGTGATAGTTACATAAATCTAAAGTTTACTGTTGCTACACTTCAACCAGTTAAACTTTCCATGACAACAACGCAGATTTGAGGTATAAAAACATACCCAGAGTTGTTATTAGTAGAATGGCAGTTCTCGCACTCGCTGCGGTAGTCGTCCGCGTCCTCGGCCCGCGCGCTGCTCTCGTAGCTGCATACGCACGATGGCTGTCGATACAAAGCAATTTTTCTTAATCAAAATTCAAAATGGGAAAATCAAAAGACACTTTCAATAAGTTAATGTATATTTAAAAGAAAAAACATTAATCTTATGAATATTACGCAAACGTAATATTCATAAGATTAATGTTTTTTACAAATATAACAGTCTGTCTCGAAGGACCAAAAATTTTCAAAGACCAGAAATTTACCTTATCGATGGTTAGAGGCAGTGTCGGAGGTGCCTCTGGCTGCTTAGGTTTAGGGTCCTGGTCATCGCTGTGGGCACGCGGTCTACCCACAGAACGCGCAGACGATTGACTCCTAAATGAAGGTTTTACTATAACAATACTCTTATAAGAATTGATGGCATTAAGCGGTGCATTAATTTGATCCATGGTATACACAATACCATAGTGGTTACAATAAAGTTAAAATGAGAATTAAAATTAATAACTTTTAAACTTAAACGTATAACAGTTAAATGAAAGAGTCATTAGAAATTAGACCCCATATTTTAATGTTAAGTGAATTTAATGTGTATCACTTACAAATCGTCCGACTCAGCAGCAAGCGTACGAGGCGCGCGAGGAGTGACAGGCGCAAGCGGCGCTTGAGTCCCTTGAGATGCGTGCGGTGTTTGGGGCACATGGGGCGCTTGTGGCACATGGGTCGTTTGTGTAGCGACAAGCGATCGTGGCATGGGGCTAAGATCGGGCGCGGTGGAGGCGATATCAAGATTGCGAGGCACGCTGCGGCCCGAGTGCACGCGTTCGATGCGTTCAGTACGCGCTGCATCTGGCCGGTGGAAGGAGCGCCGTACTTCGCCCGCCAGCGAACGGTCCGCTCGCGTGAAGCCCATCGCCTCTAGGGTCATCGTATCCACTGCTGTTGAAATGCGCGGGATCGTGCGGTGCCTGTGAATTTTAGACGATATTATTGTATTCGGATAATACTAGACGTAGATACATAACACAATGACGTTAAGAAACAACGTCACCTACCTAAATACGAAAAACCGCCTGCACCAAATATGTATATACGGACACCTAGATGGTATCACTTACAAATGCTAATATATTTAACAGTAACTTGTACGTTTTTATGGGTCTGTGCAAAATATAAGCTACAAAAACAAACAAAAAAAAATAGAATGGAAAGACAGAAAAGTGAAACTCACAGCGCGGCATGCGTGGCGTAGAAGCCAGGCACGTTGTGCGGGCGCTCGTGGTCGTCGCGCGGCACGCTGAGGCGCGCGCTGATGGCGCCCAGCGAGCCCGTGAGCCGCGCGCCGCCCACTGCAACCACAGCTTACTCTCAAAATCTATCTCCATATAGATAACTCTTTTATCAAATTATGGACCGCTTGTACTCTAAAATGTTTTCAAATCACCGCCGAAATGAGGCCTTTCTTAGATCTTACAATCATTGGTCTAACTTAATCTTATTCGAATTTTCATGGACTATTGACTGATATCATGAACTGAGGAAAACAGTCTTTATACTTAAATTAAAAAATATATATATTATATTTTAAATATACATACTGTTAGTCGCCAATGGATGCGAAATAACAGTAGCGTCTCTCACTTCAGGCGGATGTACAGATTGCAGAAGCGGGGCATTATAGCAGTTTTGAGTATTAGCAATCTGCAACGAAGCGAAAATTATTATACAAAAAAATATACTCAAATAGTTTAAAACTTCTTCTTAGGTAGGTAGTTATTAAGTGTTCGACATTTAGTTCTAAAAATGTTATACTTATATAATACCAAAAAAATATTATGAATTTCGTATTGTCATATTATTGTTTCCCGGTAATATTTAAATTTATAAATCATCCTTTCCTTTTATCTATTTCCTATAAATTGAAATGAAGGAATAACGAAATTTTATTGGAAAGTATATTAATGCTGGGTTTTCACGACAGCAAATCTACAGAACAAGTCACTGTCGACTTGTTCTGTCACAGACATATGAGATATATTTTGCATTTGCCACACTGACCTGTGCGATGGGCCGTGGCATGTTGACGTACGCATGCGAGGCACACACTTCATCCCGTGCGTCCACCGCTGCCGCGTACGTGCGGTGGAATGACGTCTCATTGCTGACTCTGACGAGTTAACGACCGACCGATTTATATGATAGCCGGATGTGTTCATTCAATACAATATCAAATACAATAGAACTTATAATATCAAAATTGGAAATGTTGACTATATTTTATTTCAAGAATTTTTAAAGAAAAATCTTGATTGCTTTGGTGACTAAATATTTTCTATCGTGTATCAAAATATCGAACCTCATAGTCTCAGGACGACATTGTGCCATGGCCTCTTCGTACGGCGGTGGCGCTTCGCCCCGCGGCAGGTAATTCGAAGGAGGCTTCCATGCTCCCATTGGCGCGTTCTCATAGTTCCCGCCCATGTAGCTCATACTACCGCTTATATATCTGAAAGCAAAATATATTCAGCTGTATTATTTGTAACCTTTGAATGCTATTAGGTATAGTTTTAGGGCCAATGGCTCCTTTAAAATATTAGGTACATGGTTAGATAAAAATATTAGAATACTACTGTGAAAAACATCGGTCTTACCCAATACTGGTTAGGCTTCGCTGATCTTCCGTGTGCGGCGGTCTACGTCGTTTCTGTTTCCTAACTCTGTAGACAACTAGAGCTACGGTGAGCAGGACTATTGCCGCCGCACCTCCGGCCGCCACTCGGACATTCGCCTCGGCACCCTCAGCGGGCTTCACGACATCGTCGAGACAGATAAACTCACAGCATGTGTTACCAACACGAAATGAACGACAATCCTGAAAATGTTAGAAATTACCGGTAAAAATCGTAATGCTAAAAAAGGTATGCCCAGAGGGCATAGCTTGTCGTGTTATGTACTCGTATATACATATATATTCCGCATCAGTGCACATATGGACACATAACTGTATAATTTGTTATTATTATTCGATTGGAACACTTAATTTCTATTTGTATACCATATAGGTATAATATAGCTACCTAAATGACGAATAAAAAATGTTCATAATTAAGTAATACCTATTAAAAAATATGTATCGGTAAATATATAATTAGATTGTCTTAAATAAAAGGTACCGAATACACCTACGAGGCTAAGCGAAGCAGTAGCTATAAACCATTTAGCGACAATAAAGCCAAAATACATTTTTTTTACCTATTTGATACAAAAAACTGTTACTTGAGACAAACACGAAAATACTTAATAAAGCAAATTGCTGATTTTTATCTATATGTAATTTTATTATTGAATATCTGATATATTTTTATCAATAGAATAATATATAATACTTTTACCAATACATAAAAATAAGCATTTAAAAATTCAAAACCATGGCTGAATTCAATTAATTTTATTTATTTTTTTTTTTTGACAAATTAATCAATAAAAAATTACCTGAGGGGGAGAACATAGTACTGCCTTACATACTTTAGGCACGCCATTGTCACATATACATAACGTGCAAGTATCTGGGCCGGGCAAATAGTGCAACCCATTTGCAATAAGCCTTCCCCGTAAATCGGTGCATTCTCCCTGCGCTGCTACACCTATAAAATCCAAATGTCACGATAACACTCACCACACCATACGTATCGTAATACCAATTATTTATATTATTATCCTCACTTACAATAAAAGTGTAAGGTCGTCAGACACAACACTGCTTTACTAAACATTTTATTTTTACATAGACGCAAATTCCACCAGAGCTCTACGTCCACATTTTTAGGGCTATAGGACTTTTGTCCTATTTATTTTAAATCGATAGTCGTCCGCTGACCGTGGGAAATCTTTACAAAAGATAGGGACAGACAGAAAATTGATCATGCGTCTTAAGCCAGGGTGGTGCAAGTAGGTACTAAAGACCTTTCGTAATATTTAGTTCTGCTTCCTGACACATGATGGCGCTAAAGAAGAAAGTTTAAGTTATAACAAAATATTGTCAAGGAAATTTTGATAAGATTCAAAAACAATAACATTAATGTTTACTCTAGTATCCATTTATTTTTTTCTCATAGTCAACTCTACATAATTACCAAACGTAACGCTTTATCTTGAATTCAATAGATACATGTTTAGTACGTCAATTGAGAACGGAAACTAAGTTCATGTCACAGTATTGTCAATTGAAATCTGAAAAGTTGCTATCAGCAAAGCTCCAAAATACACTTTTATATAATTAGATAGATATATAATAGAAATAATTTCGTACTTACTTAATAATTTTTTTAAAGTAACAATATTTTTAAGGATATATGAAAAATGACGACTAATGGTTAAGACAATTAATTGCTTTAGGACAATGTTTTGTTAATGTTCCGTTTACATTAGGACAATAAAATATTTTGTGCGACATCGACATCGACATGTAAATGTCATCTGTCAATCAATTCACAAAGAGCAATTTGAACAACACTATTGCTATAATTTTTATTTAATCATTTTTCTTATACATTTAATTATTTGATATTTCGTAATACTTTATTGATATAATTTAGGCGCAAGTATATTTAATTAATTATCTAGAGGAATTGTTCGAACAATGTGCTAATTGTTAGATAATTGTTAATATGGCTGGTTTTGGAGATTACAGTGGTTATAATCGTCCGTTCGGTTTTGATCCTAATAGAGAGACGAATGATTTGTACGACACCCGTTATCAGCAAATATACGGTTACCATACCCCCTTAACTGAAGAATATCAGGGCCCGCCCTTGGTAATGGATGATACTCCTGAAGAAGGTTAATATTTAAAAAATTATAATCTTGTAAATCTAAAAAGTAACAATACGAATTAATTGCTTAAAATTTGATAGAAATGTATCTCTACACATAAAACAACAACTATAGTCATTTCCACACTTATTTAAATCTTGTTAACATTTTATCTAATTAAAATAAAAACATTGAAAGACTAAAGAATTTCAGATTTATTTCAATGTACTGTTTTTGTTTTAGAAAACAATGCATATGTAACAACGGCAATCAGCGTTGCAAGTCTTATTACAGAAAACTTGTTAAGCCATCCATTCATAGTGCTAAGAAGACAATGCCAGGTATCAAGTTATAAATATTATTCCTCTAATATCCTCTATAATTATTGTATAAGCAAACTACAGCTCTATCAGATTAAATGTAGAATATTAATCTCACAATAAACATGTTCCGTATATATGGGAACATATTATAAACAACTAACCATTATTATTCAGGTACATAACAGCTTGAGAAACTACCACATTGTACCATACACCCTCTTGCCAGTGGTTGTGCGACTGCACAGACGACAGGACTTCACCACACTGTGGAAAGGAATCGGCTCCACTTGCATTGTGAAGGGTCTTAACTTGGCTGTCGAGGATGTTATATCAAAAGGGACGGGATGGCCAAAGTCAGTACATTATGTATATCTTAACATATATAAGATGCGTTAGCCTTATAGAACTCTCTATTTGAATATCCAGAGTTAAAAATCGAACAACTGTATAAGGCTGCTAGAGCAACAGCCTACTTAAAGAGTTAAGATGTTAAGTTAGAAAACATTCTATTGTTCCAGCTCTTGTATTTTTTCAAAAAGTTGTAATGCTATTATAAAAGCTTTTTTATTCATATCTTATAATAAATCAAGGAATTATTATTAAATTGTTTTGTGTTCAAACAATATATTTAAAAAACACTGACTCAATTTTGTAAAAAATGTTTAGGCTCACAGCCTCTCAAGTATAAGTAAAAAATTTCATTAACTTTATAACCAAAAAATGTATTCAATTTTATTGTTGTCATTTGCAGGGAAATTGGAAAATGCAGTTCAGTTTTACAATTCTTACAACATATGACGTTGAAATGGTAAAAAAATATATATTTACGAATTATATTTAGACAACTCTACAAACAATCATCACAATAATTTTATTTTTCAGTATAAGTATAGCAATCGTCACTCCATTTTACTCAGCTAGTCTTGTGGAAACAGTTCAGAGTGACATAGCGAGTGACAAACCTGCATTACTAGATGTGTTTCGAGAAGGTTTTGTACGTATTTTGGAATGGGGGACTCCAAGCCGTGGGAGAATGCTCCCGATATGGGCTATTGTGTTACCAACAGCTGGCCTCGGTATCTCAAAGTATTTAGCTCAGTAAGTGTATCCTTTGAAATGAAAAAAAATGAGTGGATGAGATTTAACAATTTAACTAATTGTAGTTATATAAGAGTGTGGTATGATTAAGGAAGAAAGAGCCCAATACATTAATATGTACAATTATAATGTCTCACTATAATCATGTGCTGCAGTGCTTGTGATAATTATAAATATTCAATTTATATTTTCAGCATTCTATTGAGAAGTATAACAGTGAAAATCCTTCGCTTCCAATATAGAAACCGACGAGAATTAAATGATTCATACAATATCAACCATACCAAGAATGCTCAAAATCCTCTCTTAGAAGATATCAATTTGAAGGCTAACATTTTCTCCTTCATAACCATGGAAATTCTATTTTATCCTGTGGAGACCATTATACACCGACTTCATATACAGGTATGTGGTAAAAATATATCTTATTAATTATTACTTATGAATTCCATTTTAACATGATCGAAAAACTTAAAACAAAACTAGAATATTAACTCAACAAACAAGTTTTTTCAACTTACTTGAAATTGTTGTTTTTGAAATAACAATTGTTTTTGAAATTTTGCATATTTAGTATGTTGTATTTCATTTATTATTCTGGTGTATAAATTTCATTCCTGAAAATCATTCACATTAAAAAACAACGAATATACATCCACGATCCAACTATTCATTCTAACCCTTTGTTTGTATAATTACATTATTAATTGTATAATACAACATTATAAAGTTTTAATAATTAATAATAATTATTTTACTTAAAAAATAATTATATTTGATTATAGGGAACAAGAACTATAATAGATAATCTAGACACAGGGACATCCGTAACACCTATCCTAACTGGTTACCAAGGTTTCATGGACTGCTACAACACGACAATTGCTAAGGAGGGTGTAGGAGGCCTGTACAAAGGTTTTGGTGCCCTAGTGCTGCAACTCGCCGCACATTTAGCCATCATCAAACTAACAACATTGGTGGTCTCAGAAATGTCAAATCTCCTCAAACCAGCTAGCACTCCAACAAACTCGGAGGATTCAGTCCATTCACAACAAAAATATCTATTCAATTGAATCATAACTAGAGTTATGTTTGAATATTTTGTGTTAACTTACACCATGCAGTCACATAAAATTTCATAATAATCTGGAATACACGGAAAACATTAAATCTACATTATTAAATTATAATTGAGTTTATTTTAATAGCGATTGATTAACGTTTGTGATTAACTTTTTCATTTAAATTTAGATCACGGGAATGTAGATAGTGTTTCTTTGTAAATTTGTTGCTTAGATTTAAGAAAACTGTTTAAAAGTCTAAGTTAACTGTTAAAATGAAAATAAAACACATATTATTTATTTTATATTATTTCTACATTTAAACCTATCCTAAACAAAAACTATTAATTAATGTGACAATACATGTCGGCCTTTTAAGAGCCTTCTCATGATAATTCTTCTACCATTTGGGGTTGACATTCTCGTCTTCCATCCATGCCGACGAACTCTTCTTACTTCATTAGGTCGGGGGAAATAACATCTCACCTTTGTTCTAATAAGTGACAACAAGGGATATTCAGGTTTAACTAAACTAGTGGTTGGTGAAGCATGTGTAATTGTCTGCAAAGTTTGGCTCACCAATCTGAAACGTAAGTATAACGAAAATTAGACAAAAATCCACAGGTGTAATAAAAAAACGAAAGGTGCCTATTAAGTGTACGTACTTCAATGGTTGGAAAATGGCTGTCATGAACCTAGACATTATTTAATAAATATTTAGTAATAGAACTTTCTGAAATTCAGTAGATATTTAATTTTTTTTCTTGTAAATAAGGTTAAGATTTACGTCATGTATGAAATCTTGTTGACAGCTATGCCATAGATAATATCTACCATTATAAATTCGTTTCATTACAACGTTCGTCAACTTATGTTATCTATTTAGACAACGAATTATAATTTATGACTATATGATGATTAAATAACAAAAATATTAATAATATACTTTTAAATTAATAAAAAACCGTTGAAAATATTTATCTAAACATACATTACATCATAGAATTTGTGGCGGTGTCGAAACACTATTGTTTTGAACGGAACGCATCTAATAGACCAATGTCGATATGAAATTGAATATGGCGGACAAAAATAACAAGGGCGCTAAAAGATTATTTTCGTTATTAGATATAATTTCAGTTCAGTGATTTGAAAACTTTTTTCACTAGTGATATACCAATATTTGTTTAATTCGAGACACAATACTTAATTGTAAGTAGCTAAAAATGTAATTTAATCGTTTTATATTTTGCAGTTGTTTTATTTTTTTAATGCGTCGAGATAGATATATGAACTTCTATGTTAAATACAATTTACTAAAACACTTTTAGATCCAAAATGTCGGCAATTAGAGTAAATATAGAAATCGGACATGAAGCATCATTGAAATCCAAGAAAACCTCTGAGGGCTTCACTCATGATTGGGAAATTTTCGTGCGCGGTCAAGAGGGTGCTGATATAAGTCATTTTGTTGAAAAAGTTGTTTTTAAACTACACGAAACATTTCAAAAACCAAGACGAGGTATCTGTTATACATTTTTATACAATTATTTTTAAATTTCAATGAGTAGGCATGTTAATACAAATACTAATAATAACACATAACTTGTTTACTTTAACAAAGTAAACAAGTCATAATTGACATTTTTTGTCGTAACTCTCTGTGTTCCAATAATGCACAAAAAGAAATTCGGATATAATACATAAAAGACCAGAACATACATTTATTACTCATTATTTAAATGGAATTATGTAAGAATTTTCAAAAAAATATTCCTATTTACTATTTTATTAAGTCTCATACATTAGGAGTTAGATTTTGTGATAGCCTATTTTTAAATGTATTTTTTTAAAACAATTCAGACAAATATATATCGTGGATGAGATTTTATTGATTACTTTATTATTGTCATACATATTAAGGTATTTATAACTTGAATTTTTTATTTTTGCAGTTGTAAAGGAACCCCCTTTCTCTATAAAAGAGTCTGGATATGCAGGTTTTGTTCTACCTATTGAACTATATTTGAAAAATAAAGATGAACCAAAGAAAATCACTTTTGTTTACGATCTGACACTACAACACGGAGGATTTTTGAAAGACAGATATATATTTGAAAATCCAAATGAAGAATTTAGAAGAAGACTTCTAAAAGGTGGTGGGATAGTTGTTGACAAAAATGCTTTTTATACCAATCCCGACCAAGAGAGCCGAAGTAGGGATTCTTTTACAGATGAAAAGCCACAACTTGTCACTAAAACCAAACAATCATCAGATAATGTTAAAAAACACAAATCAAAAGAATACAAAGAGGAACCTAAAACTAGCAGTTTTGAAAATTTATTTGGCCCACCAATTCAGAAACCACCAAAAGTATCTCCAGACCCTAAGAAACTTGAAAAATCGTTAGCAGCAAAATCTGATAAAAAGGATAAGGAACGATCAAGCTCTGATAAGAAGGCCAAACATGAACACAAGGAATTTAAAGCTGAAAAACTTAATAATAAAGAAGAAAAGGAAAAACAAAAAATTGAAAAAGCCAAAAATCATAGTAGAGAACAAGATAGAATTAAGGAAAAGGCATCCAAAAGACAAAGTGAGAGACCTCCATCTCCAGAACCTGCCAAGAAAAAATGCCCAACTCCAAACAGAAAACTTCCAAGTCCTGTACCAAGATCTAGTAGTGCATCTAGTATGAAAGAAGAGTATAAGGCATCAAAACATAATTCTGAAACTTTCGAGCAAAAGAAAACAAAATCAGATGACAGAATACCCGAAATTAAAATAGAAAAAGATACAAAGGAGAAAAAGAAAAAAGAAAAGAAGAGTCATGATAGAGATAAAGAAAGAAAGGAAAAGAAGGAACATAAAAAAGAAAGTCATAAAAATAAGGATTCTCCCAAAGAGCCATTAAAAGAGTTACCTAAAGAGGTAACTAAATCAAGAGAGGTTGTGAAAGAAAAAGAAATTGTTAAAAACTCACCCATAAAAGAAAAACCAATAAAACCGGAAAAGACGAAGGAAAACATAAGAAAATCTCCACAACCAGAACCAGAACGTCACGAAAATCACAAGTCTAAGGATAAGGGTGAATCAGAAAGAAAACACAAGCACAAGAAAAAAGACAAAAAGAGAGATGAATCAAAGGAAAAGCACAAAGAATCAAGTAAAGATAGAAAACATAAACATGATAAAGTTCGTGAAATACCAATTGAAAAGCCTGAGGTTATAGAGCACAGAGAAACCCCAGTTCAAAAGGAACGTCCTATCCCTGAACCTGCTTCACCTATATCTATAGACACTGCATCCCAATGTAGTTCTAAAAGTGGCCTAAATAAACCTATTCTTATAGGAACAGAGGATGTTAATAGTAGTCATTCGGATTCAGAAGGTTCAATGATAGCAGATGAAGAAGATATCAAAGTCAAAATAGAGAACCCATCTCCTAAGCTTGTCAAGAGAGAACCTTCACCTGAACCGGAGCCAGAACCTGAAATTGAACCCGAACCTGAGCCTGTAGTTGAGGTTCCGCCGGTTCCACAAAAGGAAAAGTCCAAAAAGCATAAAGATAAATCTAAAAGGGAAGAAAAAAGGCGAAAACGAAAAGCCGCAGAGGAAGAAGACGCTGAGAACAGGAAAATTGCTAAGATTGCTGAATCGAGACCATCAAATGAGACTGAACATGGGGAGAGTAGTGGCTCAACATCAATAGAAACTAAAGTACAAGACAATGGAGTGTCCAGTAGTCTGGGTGAAGATGCGGAGCCTGGAGACTTGTCACCAGACTATATGGTACAACTGAGAGGACTACAACAACGCATAATGACTATAAAGAATAATGAAGACCTTGAAAGGGTTGTCAATCTCATAGCTGAGACCGGGAGGTATGAAGTGACAACTCAAACCTTCGATTTCGATCTTTGTTTACTAGATCGCTCAACAGTGCAGCAACTGATACAACTTGTGGGCTGCTAGCCATTACAAATAGACACTACTAGGACGGTTGTAAATATCGCTTTGTTATGCACTACGGCAGTTGTACAATATGAAATTTTATCTACCTTGTGCTTGAGGAAGATAATTTTATCAATATTATGCTCTAATTATAAACTAAAATTGCTATGAAATGAAGAGCATTTGCATGTAGAGCTATTTATAAGCATAAGAAATAATCTCAAATGTCTACTATTAACTATTTTATGTTCGTATAATATTTTAATGGAGTTGTAAGTGCAATATTGTATAGGTAATATAAAGTTATAAGACTGTTAAAAGATTGTTAAAGGTGTTGTATATTTTGTACATTATATTGTATTGATTTATTATAACGTAAGTTAATTACTCGAGAGTTTTTAATTAACCTCCCTCAGTCGATGGGACCGACAGAGTGTATATTAATGAATTACTATAAATCACACTGGTTGTAAATTTTTGCACAGCAAGTACTTTATAAAAGTGATACTTATTTTGCACATTTTTAAGCATTTTTTTTTAGTCTAAATGAATTTTTTATTGGCTAAGAATTGGCTTTTTAATATTTTTTAAGATTGTTATTAACATTGCAATAGTGAAAATATAGTAAATACATCTTTTAAATAATTTTTATTTAGAGGCATTTCAAATCAGTGGTCTTTTTTTAGTTATTTTTGACGTTGAGCCATTGTAAATTATGTTTGTTGTAACTTATTTTTTTTTTAATTTATCGCTTATTTTAGGTATATATTTAAATAAAATAGTGTATATTATAACATTTTTTGTTTACATAAAATTACCAAACCCTTATATATGCATTTTAAATCCTCGAAATCCCATAAGTGTTAATTATATTCTATCTTATTATAAACATTGTCAGTCGGTTGTAAATTTTTTTAGGAAATAATATTTATAATAATTATTAATTTACCATTACACATAATTTTACAAATTGGAATAATTACTTATTCCAATTCAAATTATTATTAGTTAGGTTAGATAGGTTTTGGAAAAAATGAAACAGGATTAAAGTTACAAATATTTATTATGATGACGGATGAAAAATATAATATAATAAAATTCAAACAAATCAACTCAACCCCAATTATGTTAAAGAAAATAATAACAAAATGACACCCCACTGATATAATATGTTGAAATGAATATTAATAATGATTTTAAATGAACAATATATGAAGGTAGAGCACAATATTAATTCAACGTCGAATTACTTTCGAATCAACCGTTGCTAATGCTCGTTTTCCACAAATCCTATCACTTGTATGATAATGATTTGTTTGCCGTTTGAAGGCCATCGCGTCAGTTCCCTTTCCAGCAATCGAGTCCTGAATACATTGTATTCTCGTTCATCTCTTCTTGCCGCTCTTGTGCATCGTCTGACGCCATTTCGTATAGAAATCTCCGATGTACTGCACTGTGATACCCGAAGCCTGGGCTGCACCGGTCAAGCTGAACTCTTTGTATTGTTCATCGCTCTTTCCCAATTCATTACCGACGAGCAATATTAGCAACGGAGCTGTTTTTCCATGGACTGAATTATCAGAATCGCCGTTACCCCCCTGTTTTTCGTCTACCGCAAAGTGATTACAAAATTCCAGTATCTGTATGAAGTTGTGTACGTGTGGCGGTGCCTTTCGTGGATATTTCAAGAGAGGTAAAGGTTTTGATTGGCCAGGACGTTGGGTTCGTAAAAACCGTGAGCCGCTTTTCAGTTGGATTTCGAGCCAACGGATGGCATCACGAGCGGAACTTTTCTCACGCTTCAGCTCATCCAATTCCTGCAACACTGAAATGATAAAAGGGTTATTGTAAGTTAAATTTAATTATTACTAATAGATTGATGAGGGTGCTGTTTGATGCTGTGGTTCATGCACAGATTATTCTGTGCGAGCTGACCAAATAAATAATGGTTTAGACACTGGTGAACAATATTAACGAACGGTCTACTTCGGCGTCGCACGGACTGAATATAGCTTATAAAGAGGTATATAGGAATTGGTCCAGAAGTTTCTGAGTTTATTTGTTACATACAAACCTTTCCTCTTCATAATAATAAAGTACAGTTCAATAAAGAAATTTATTTTGTAATAATAAAAGAATATGGTTGCATTAATAAAGATAACAATCATTCTATTTATAACTTAGATTAAGCCATGCACATTGTGCAAAATTTTATTGACATCGGTTGAGTATTATCAGTTTATTGCCGCCAAATAACGTGACATGGGTTTTATGTTATATAATATTTTACATACACATATTTTTAGGAATAATTTTCTTATTTGATTTCTTTACTGAAAAGTTCCTACTAAGCAATTTACTCAAGTTTTGGTTAAATAACTATTATATCATAGGAAATCTCTTTTATATAAAAACTAGTTTTTGCCACGACTCCGCCTGTGTGGACGTCGTTTATCGCTGTGGGTAAAAAAATTAGTGTCTCGGATACAGCTATTTTATAACAAAAGTTTGCAAAATGTCATAGAAATCAGTTCAATAATTACTACGCTAAAGAAGTACAAACAAACAAACTTACTTTCATTACTACTTATTTTCAATAGTAAGGAAGGACAAAATCTATCTATCCTTTTTTATCATTCCGATTTTCCAAAAAAAAAATCAGATAAATATTATTTTTAATAAAGTCAGCATACCAATAGTAGGCACGAGGAATATGAAGTTCCTTGTGCGTAACAGCTGTTTGATCCTTCGCAGGTGTTTGTACAGGCTGGCGGTGTCCACAGCCAACAACGATGGTACATCCGTCTGCCCGCTGCGTTCTAGCTCGCGAACTTGTGACGCGAGCCAAAGGCGTCCGAGGCGGCGCAGTAGACCACTCTCGCCGTGTTCCATCTGATATCAAAATATGTACAATATTAGATACGTATAATAGCCAAAGGAAATGTAAAATAAGAATAATATTTTTTGCTTGTAGAAAAAAAAAGGTTTTTTATATGCAAATGATGAAATGAAATGAAAGCAACAACGACCTATTTGCAGATTTGACATTTTGAGACATATAAAAATCAAACTGTTGTAGATCTCAATTTTTTGAAAAAGTTGCAATGCAATAAACGTATCTTGATTCCCATCTCATAATAAATCAAGTAATTTGACGACGCAAAGACGACGTATTTGAGATGTAGAATATGTTGGTTAGGCCGTTGTTGCTCTCGCGTCCTACAGTATCTGACTGTGTTCATTTCTTTATTTTTCATTCTGAGAGGATCAACTTCAAGCATATTAATCAATTCAATACAACTAATAATTATTAATTATTGAAATATAGATATCCTTTTATGTGGTAGAGTCGTCCAAGAAAACAAGCGATATGACGTAAAATACAATCTCAAAGTAAGATAAGATCTCATTCTTTTTAGAAGTAAATTAAAAACTTCAATTAGAATTAAAATTATTTAACTACGCTCCACAATCACTGCGATGCTCTTATTATCATTCAACACGAAAATATAAAATTATAGTCTGCAACTATTAAACCGCGATAACTTTGTATAAAATGGAACTGCGCGTTTACGCAATTGCTTTATCTAAACAGGCTAGTAGAATTTATGATAACATAATTATAAATTGTCATTACACTTGGTAAAGTACTTTAGATTTTAATTGCAAGTAATTTTTGAGTAATATAATTTACTATAAATTACTAGTAAACATTTTGAAAGATTATTTATTCACAGACTTATTGGTTTTGTATTAAATTAATATTAAGCTATATAGCTTACCTGTTTTTTTGTATTCTGCCATTCTCTACTCTTTTTATGGTTTATCTTTGTTGTTACTTTCGGAGGGAGAACTTTCTTCAAGTAGAATATTTTTAAAGATCTATTGAATCTTATTCTAGGGATAATCTTTGCAATTTGATATCCAAAATCAATGAAATTCAAAATACGAATGACATTTTCTTCAATTACATTTGATTTAGATTTTTCTAAAATTTGCCATTCAGCAGCATCTTTATCAAATTTACAAATATTGGTACCTCGTAAATTTATATCTTCAGGTAATGGAATGGACTTATATTCCAATTTTAACCTTTTTGCAATTCTTTTGGCATAATCTAAAATTTTGCATTCTGTATTCATGATTACTTCATTGCTTTTTGTGTTAAAATAGTACAGGAAAATATTGAGCAAATCTACCACACATTGAAACAAAGATTCTCCACTGTCTCCACATGATAGGATCAAATCTTTTTCAGTTAGGACCCAGTCCTGCAAAAGCTTTATACTAGGTAAAAAGTTATTACCAAGCAAGAAATTTTCTATTTCTGTCACCATTACTTTATTTGCGTCATCTAGATCTTTGTCATGTTCATTATTTGTAATTTTTATATCTTCTTTAACATTTTTATTTACGTCTTCATTAACTGTGGTTTCTTCTTCTGTTGCACCATTTATTTTCACATCTAATTCGTCATCAGAGCCATCGTAAATAGAACCTTCACTTTTTGAATCATCATCCGATGGAAAGGGTGAATCTGATAGTTCTTCTTCTTCGGAATCTGATTTATCAGTATCAACTACACTGCTCTCAGTGTCCGCATCACTCATATCTGAGCTCTCCGAAGAAGCTGCTCGACGTCTACGGCGACGTTTAGCCACAGACTTTTTATTGTTTTTAGCATCACCATTAGTTACAGTACATATTTCTTCCGAGATATTATCATTAGAAAGTGCTTCATCATGACAGTTTTTGTCACCATTTGTCAATACAACTTCATCTGATTTTGTTATGGTTTCCAAGGGTTTTTCATTCTCAAAACTGTTTTCTGTTTCTTTGTTTAACATTTTACTTGCAGCAAATCTTGCATTATATTTATGAGCAGGATTTTTAAGACCAAATGATTCTAATTGCTTTAAAAGTTTTTGCAGTATCTGTGATAAAAATGCCAGCGTAAATGCTTTACAAGCAAAGGCTTTACCTTCGTCAGTTTCATTTAATTTTGCAATTGTAAATAAACAAATTTGAGTAATGTTATGAATGATATTAGCATTCAAATAGGATGGATTAATATTTTCCTCCTCAAGAGCATGAGTGTATTCATTATAGTTTTTGTTTATATCTGGTAATGGCATTTTCAAAAAATCCATAGCTATTTTGAGTTGAAGAGCTATTGTGTTGCATATTTTTGGAACATCATTATCATCTTTGCCCAGGTACCATATTTCAATCAGAGTAAGAAATTTAGCAATAGTAACCTGCATATGCTCAGCCTGAGTTAAAGAGTCAGTATCATTCATTGACTCACAAAATTGGGAATTTTTCTCAAATATTTTTGTTAAATTGCCCATAGCACCCTCAAAAGGTATGAGGGCATTTAGACAGTGTATGTAATAACAAACTGAGTCTAAATTATAATTTTTATCCAAATATAGATTGCCTAGTTGGTTAAATGGCATTCCAGAAGTTAAGTCAATTTGTGCAGCTTGCAGATAGTAACGAGCTGCTAAAGATGGATCAAATGTATTAAATATTTCAACTTGATAGCGGCTTAGATCTCCAAGGTATATTAGACACAAATATAAGATAGATTTGCCTAGTTGGTAGTTTTCTTCAGCTTGTTGGTTTTCTTGAGCACCCTCTTCAATTTCATCATCAACAAACAATGGCAAAAAGTCTAATTCTTTTAATTCTATGTGCATTTCAGATTGCACTCTCGTCATGAAATGGTGGAATTGACCGATACCACATAGAATATGGCTGAACAGATCATTGTCGCTTCCATTATCAGTCACACGCAATTTTTTAGCAACACTTACTGTATCATAATATACTTTACGCCACAGAAGTTCAAGGGATTTTTTGCCATAATTTTCTGGATCTAAAAAGAATAGCTTTTCACAGTAGTCGCGTAGTTTTTGACGTTGGGATTCAATTTGTGTGCTGAAAAGATCTGCTATCACATGGCACTCAGCTGTTGCCTCACCGAGGCGTCTAGCTATGTCACTTACATATCTGAAAATGTAAAAACATTGAATATTTAATAAAACAAAAACAGGACATTACAAATATATTATAAATAATCCCTTCCATTTATAATCATACCAAATATGATCATGTCAACTTAACCTCACCTTCAGTACTTTCCAATTGAACACAAAACAATAAGATAGAGTAAATGTTATTGTTCCAATACGTTAATATTAGTAAATAAAAAACTTTAGTCTTGGCTGTTTTCATGGAAATAGTTTTGTTTACTTCTTTAAAAACTTTTTTTTCTTGGTATGGAATGTCAAAACATTATCTACGTCATTCAATTATATGACGAATTATTATGAAAGGCAACCTATTTAACGAAAAAGATAATTAGTATGAATAGGTATATTAATGCTTACCGATAGATTTTTTTAGCGCGTTCATTGCGCTCAGCTGTTATGGAATCCAAATGTTCATTGCATCCGCTCTTCATTTTCAAGTCATTTTATCAACTTGTCAAGATGTTGATGTTAAAAAAACTGGTATGGTTTTTTGAAAGTCACAATTGTTTTCCAATTTAATCATTGCTATAACAACATTGCATCACTATGCAATCAATAAAAATTCCTTTCGTTTGAAATGAATGAATTGGAAACTATTTTATTAAGAAAATGTGACATTGCCAAATTGTATTACAGATAAATAAAAAAATATTTGTTGTTTTTTGTATGAAAATATTAGATAGATATCTATCTATATCTAAATAATAGATATATAGAGGAAAGTCAGCATATTTGGGATACTTAAGGTAATGTGGAATACCTCGATATCTAGAAAAGTATAAACG
>DVVJ01000097.1:0-20852 GCA_018234505.1 Junonia neildi neildi
TTCATTCCCTATCCATTCCCCCTAAAAGGCCGGCAACGCATTTTGTAACACCTCTGGTGTTGCAAATGTCCATGGGCTGCAGCGTTCACTTTCTATCAGGTGATCTGTCAGCTCGTTTGCCGCCCTATCCCATAAAAAAACCTTTTTAGCTAAGCAGTTAGTTTTTAGATCTTAGATCAGTTAGTTTTCCCGTTTATTTGAATCAGTCCAAATTAAAACTACTCACTGAATATGCGTTCAAAAAGTAAAATCAATTTTATCAATACTATTTATCAACAACAATATTATCTAGTATTACTAGATCGATGCAGTCTCACTTGTGAACACTTTTAGATAAAACTCTTAAAGCTTCTAAGTTAATATTATTTAACCTACTTGTACAAACTTGTAATTTCTGGTTAACTGTAGGTATTATCATAACTACCGGATCTCTCAAATCACTTAATAGTCAAAATATACTGGGTTTTCCCTAAAAACTATATATGTATAATTGTATATTGTTTAAGAATATTAAATTAAGGTTTTTGCTTAACTTTTTTTTAAAAGTAATTACGTTTTTGTTCAGCGCGAATCATTTTAATGTAAAGTTATAACTATAAATTAAAAGGAATAGTTAACAGTGATGGATTATATAAAATAAAAATAATATATTAAATACTTGTCTACAAATTTTAATGTTTTATATATGATATCTTTTACTGACCAAAAATAAAATTAAAACTTCCTGCTTAAATACATGCTGTAATAAAGTCAGCTATATCCCATTCAACGACTACGCTAAATGACGTTTAGTCAAGATGTTGAACGTTACGTTCAGCAACTTGACGAGTTGTCGTTTAGTCATTCAATTGAATAGCGGATATCTACAATTTAAAACATTTATGAGCAGTCGGCTCCGTTTCGCACGGACTAAACAAAGGTTATTAATAATTGTTATACAATAACATATGTACTTACAATAGTCTCTTATGTTAATAAGGGATAATATAGCATTCTAATGGTGTAAGAATTTTTTAAATAGGTTCAGAAGATTTTGAAATTATACGTTACATAGGTACATACGGACCTAAATACAAATTCTTCTGCATTTTAATACAGTACAAATATAACGTTATAGACATTTCGGAAGTCACCTGTGAAATTAATAGGAACTACAAATTAATATTTTTAAACAAAAACTGGTACCGAAAAAAAATTCATCTAAAGAATTTTCTATGATCGTACGGTATTCGATTGTATACTAAATTTGTATAAGCTGTACACGTCAATTACATTTAAGCGATACACGGCTGACAGCGAGATAACGCGGATTATAATCATTAAAATACATGTAAATGCTTAAAAACCTTCCAAAAAAAAACCAAGCCATGGCCACCCGCGACGTCGACTAATATGAGAAAAATTACCAACTCTTGCTATTATCTCGACTAGCGTATTACAACCAAGTAATTACACGTCGAATATTAATTTTATCACTGGCCGGTATAAAATATTATACCTATTTTTAATTAGCACTCCGCTCGCAGAAGCCCTGGCGATATAATCTTATACTGGTTTTCCCCGAAATTGCGTTTAGTGTTTCTGTTATTACTGTTATTTTAAAAATAGATTAGAAAAAGTGCAATTCTTTATTATTCATATATGATAAAATACACCAGTTACCTTGTAATGGACGTTATCTACAGTCGGATCAAAGTTATTTACAAAGCGGTATGGCACGGATCTAATAAATATGGATATGACAGTGGGAATGTTTTTTTTTCTTTTTGTGAATTGAAATTTTTGAGTAATAATTTTGGTTCGATATATGAAGAAATTATTGACGGAATAGGTTAATTTGATAAAATTATCGATTTTTGCATCGTTAAAGGGGGGGCACATGGAGATTCGTGTTGTTGTTTATTATTATTATTTTTAGTGAGCAAATACAGTGAGCAAACCCATACCTTGCGATACACCGACATCTTGCATATAAAATATTATTTAATTTTATCAATCTGAATATTTTTTCTTATATTATAATTATTTTTCATTATTTTTCTCGTGAAACCCGTAATTTATTAATGAAGATTTCAATTATTAATTTATAATATGGTTCGTCTATTATTGATGGTAAAAAAATTGAGCGTAGTCGCTTCACGACGTTAATTTCGTAGTCGCCCATATCGCATCCATTGAAACACAGCTCCGTGACGGACACAGAGCACCAGTTACCATTGTTTTGTCAGCGACTAAGGAACATAAAACTTAACTGCCGTCTATACGAATATATTAAAATTCGCCTTGTTTATTACCGACTGAATTAATTATAACAGTTAAATGACCGTACATAAAAAAAAATATATGGAACGGTCTGATTCTTAAATATAATATTTTTATAGACAGCGTTTTGTTTGGCGCCGAAACAAAACGAAATTCTCTTTCGTGACAGCGCATTCTAGCCCATATTCGTATCTACATAAGGTTGTATATATGAATTCATGGGATTTAAATACTAAATAGTTGGCTGTTATTGTAATTATGAGTATTATAAATTACTTGCTTTTACTGTGTGATTCCATTTGTAATTAAGTTAAAGTCATCATTGCTTAATTTGATGTTTCGGTTTTCAGCGAGCAATTGTGATTAATTAATAATTAATACTGAAGTGTAATGTTTGCCGTGAATATTAGTATTAAATATGAAACTCAAAATTTGTTTTAATAAGTTAATAAAGACAATTGATGTTTCTTTCAGTTTAAACAGACAGGACATAAAGGGCTATAATTTGAAGAATATAATTACTAACTCACAATCAGTAATATTTATTTATATTTATTAATTATTACTAATTAAATAGAACCACAGGCAAAACATAACATTTTCTATGTCGACAACAGTTTCGACAATCGACAATATATCCGACATCGAAAAACTTACCTATACCTACATATAAAGATATTGAGTAAATAAACAAATTATATTATATAAAGTGCCTACAATTCTCATCGGCATACCCAGGCCGGTAGACAAAAATATAACGCTTAAAAATTATACACCGCACTGCAAGCCATCAGAATAAAAAAAAAATCATAAAACGTTAAGTGTAATAAGTGAATAGAATAACGTAATATTGTATCCCTCTGCTCACTCAGTAGTCGAGTCGACTTGTAAAGTAATAATGAAATAAAGTGCACGGACCTGAGTGCTAACACTTGTTCACGACGCTCAGACAGCGGCGACTTAAACGAGGATCAAGAGCTACAGGAGCCTCTATTATTTTTTAATTTTAATACTTCCACCGTATATTTAGTTGATGGCAATACAGAAGATTGTTGCAGTTTAGATTTTTATGAATTGTGACCGCTTATCATTCTCTTTCCACGGATTTTGCTTACCCAATCTACATATCGCACCCGTGAAAGAAGAGTCAACTAACTCAAAATATCAACCACTTCTAAAATTGCTATAATATCTAAAGTTTTAAAGTGCATTTTCAGGTACACACATTTTTTGACTTGGTTAACTCTTCTTCTAGGGGTGCGATATATTTTATTAAAATACAATTTTTAAAAGTATCACTTTTTCTCTTGAATTTATTTATACTATGGTGTCGGTATGATGCTTTTTGAGTGCCATAAAATAAAACACTTAATTGGCGAATACGTCGTCTTACTTTTGTTTTAACCATTTCAATTATACGAACTGCTGTTTCGGTGCGGCTGTTTTCGACTAATTTGCAAGTCAATGCAGACGTACTCGTATGTATGAAGTTTCAGAAACAAAAATTTGGTACAATTAAAATGCATTTCGTATAAATTGAATATTAACGTATTTCATTATTACCATTTTAAAAGGAAATTTCTTGTTATAGGTGGTACAAATTCTTAACTTTAAAATGGGAGTTTTTAAAATTACTTATAGTAGGCCGATTTAGCGACAATACTTGCCGGTTACCTAGTTCAGATCCTTAGTAAACCATGCTAAAGTAAAAGTGGATTTCAGAACTTTTCTTTTTCCCTCGATATCACCTTTGTGTCAAATACGATAAGGTTTAAAGTCGTGTGTTTTTATGCTGTCAACAACTCTTGATAATTTTCGTCTTAGTTCCACTCACTTAAAGTGACCACATTAGTCAATATGTCCTTAATGTCTATGGGCTATTGTGAGAACATCGCTATGTGAGCTGATTACAAAACTCAAAGTAGCGTAAAATGAAATGTCGCGATTACTCCAATTGTAACAAAAAATAAAAACATGACTCTCAAGCCTTTATATGACGATGATATCTGTCGCAATGTCATATTCATATTGCTGTGGATAATATTATAACCACTAATAAGCAGCGACTACTAACATAAAAAAGAAAATACTTATCATAAAACAACATACTTACTGTCATGATAATGGGCGACACTACGAATAATTAAAATTTAAATGTTTTAAAGTATTATCGCATTCAAACATATCTATTAGGTATATACGAGAAACCTGAAACTACGAGAGAAAGAAAAAAATGGTTGATCCACAATTTTTTCATCCGCATCTACAGGGTCAATAATTGTTAATTAATTGCACGGTGAAAATTAAACAGTAGCAAAGCAACATGCAAAACGAATTCCTCTCAACTTTTCTTTCTCGCATGGTGTTAATCGTCATCTTAGTTACGTACCAGTTCCGTAAAAAGTGGAATGTTAGCTGAACAATTTGCAACGGTACATCATTATAAAGGTAACTCTAGTAAACAACTTCAAACTTTAATTGGTCGTGCTATGTTGTCTCCGACGAATCGAGGTAGTTTGTTCATCCATGTAATTTGTTTGTGAGACTAATCGGCCAATTTCTATCTCAGATCTTGATCCAGATTAAAGCGATTTATGGTAATTACTGTCTTTTTATTTCATTAAAATATTTACAGTACAAAAACTTAGCTGAAGAATAGTCTGAAAGTCGGCGATAGTAATTATGTTTCATAAAATTATACGTTATTAACTTTAATTTTACCACTTTATTCTGTTCTTAAGTGAAAAGATTGATCTAATAAGATAATAATACTCGTAGCTTATTATTAAGTAGTCAAGTGGGTTACGACTTCATACGAAAGACAGACATACAAATATGTTTACTTATAAAACAGGATTGCACATTTTTTAAACGGGTAATGTGTATAAAGAATAATTTACAGAAGTTTATATATTATAGTGTTAAAAATTCTATTTCATTTTATATTTGCGACATCTACAAACCCACATATGGATATGAAAATAACAAAATATTAATATTTTATGAAGCTCAGAGAAATGCAATAAATTTCGAATTTATGATATGTGATAGTTATAGAAAGCAATTCGGTTCTCCTGTTGTAAGAGAAATTGAATGGACATATTTATTGGATATTACCGAATGATTGTTGTCAATTGTCATAGCCCCCATACCGTATTCTCGTTTTACTGTTCAGTGGCAGACGAATGAGGGTAATACGTTGAACATTTACTGAACGAACGAACCAAATAATATTTTATAATAGTAACTAGCTGACCCGGCAGACTTCGTATTGCCTCTATAAAAGGTCTGTTTTTGAGGTTTTTCGCCAAATTTTTGAATTTTTCTCACCTTTTAAACCTTAGGGAAGGTTTAAAAGGTGAACTCCACAAACATTTCCAGACCGTCATAAATCCGTTCAGCAGTTCTTGAGTTTTAGCGAGACTAACGAACAGAAATTCATTTTTATATATTTTTATATATATCTCTATATATTTTTATCTCTATAAAGGGTAACTATTCTGTCGTCGTAAAAAAATTAAAAACAATTTAAACCACTTATGGTAATTGTATGTAAATAATGCGTCGTTCGATATTAATTGATCACCTACTTTATTTGTCCATTCAAAATGCCATTTGTATTAACAGCTGACGCTGCACATCTGTATCTTTTGCATTAAACATTTTTTAACTCGAAGATTAAAATTAACCGTGATTTGTGAAAGTGAAGCCACACGATTCCAGCCTTGACCGCGGTCTGATTTGCGTCACAAATGAAATGCGATTGGACCATCAAGATTAACATTTTTACTTTTACTTGAATTTTTATGTACTTCACATATAAATTATCATCATCTACTCTCGCAATTTGAAATGGAAAGATTTCTTGGCAATCACCAGAAGAAGGAAGCGTTCACTTTAATTTAAATTTTGAAGTTGATTAAATTGATGATAGTACTTTCCAAGTAATCATCTTTGAAGACGCTTTCAAACATTGGATGATCTGTGAATAATTTTAAAAAGTAAAGTGAATCAGAATATAATGATACGATTAATAAATAATACGATTGTGAAGCTAGTTTGTCTTTTAATACTCGTAGTAGGTAATGAACCAAAGGACCAAAATGTTAACTTTGATCATATGCGAACTAGAAAATCAGTCATGATTTAAAACTGATGAAAGATTTGAAACTTCAATAATGTATTGCTTATTTAAAGTTAATAGTTTAATGAGTCTACAGATGTAAAGTGAGCTGATAAACAAACACGCGTAATAAAATCTATAAAGATAAAACATGCAAATAATTGTATCAGTATCTAATGAGTTAATAACTTAATATACAAACACATTAAAATAAAACATAATATAGCAAAATATGTCTCAAGACATTTATAGAAACTAAAAATGTTGGTCTAAGTTACATCTTCTTATCATCTTATGGTTAAACAATCCTAAATTGTAAATGGCAACAAAAATGAACTATCTGCTCACTTTCCATTCCGTTTCTAATATTTTTGATATTATCCGGATTATACCGCTTCTTACGTAACCAGAAGATTGTGACATAGTTATCTGTTAATTTACATTTAATACTGTAAACGGCTTGTTTATTTCAATTTTCACTTTCTCCTCAATTTATGCGTTGGGCTTTAAAGTAATATTTCTGACTTATATATTTTACAACATAATTGTCTTTGGTTTGCATAATTTGTAAACAATTTTTGATGTTATAAAATTATTAGTATTAACTGAGTTATCTCTTGTTCTTATTTTATTTTTCGAATAGAATGTTTTAGCCTTCGACTTTACTGGTTTAGTAAATGGTTAAAACAAAGCCATTCATCTCTTGCTTGCCCTTAATAATGATTAGATTCGGCCTCCTATAATGTAGGTACCTGGTGTACGTTTATTTTGAAATTTATCTCCTATTAGGCTATTAGCAGAGGTAAATGGGCGCTTTCATTAACGGTTCTCTTTATCTTCATCAGAATCATCAACACTATATCTATTCTCTATTATTGTATTTCTCTAATTACAAAATAATGGATTTAGAAAATATTTCTATTTATAGTTACAACCATTCTTATTTTTAAATTCAATATATTTTTAAAAATTATTTTTATTATTTTGTGGAGTCACCCCGTCTATTCCATTGTTTTTTACGTAGTACGAGCTTTTGAATTCAGGTATAAATGTTTTGTCTCTATCTATATACGGTTGTTCTCGCTCGCACACGTCAACAGTGCGTGCGCAGGAGTTGATCAAGTTCGACTACAGAGCAGTGCAGTAAGCGGGGCGACGCTATCGTGATTGGTCGCCGCGTGCTCCATGTCTCGCGTTCCGAATTTAAAATAATCGCGACTAATATCACTTTGAAGAATGATGATTTGTGTACAGTCAAGTTTTTGTTTTGTATTCGTAGCGTTGTGATAAATTACAATGTTGTGGAGCTTCAAGGCTCAGTGAGGTGTCAAGGTGTTTTTTTCGCGCAACTTGCAGCTGTCACAACAAAGATTTCGAAGGATATTAAGTGTATCGTAATGAAAAGTTCGGGTAGCGTACATCCGCTTTATGCCACAACGATTTTGTTACCTTTTGTTGCAATGATTAACTTGTCCTATCATATGATATTTTATTTTTTTATTAGTTTTAAATGAAATTCTAAATGACGATCTATAGAACTTCTAATCTTATTTCTATATTAAAAATATAGAAATAATAATAATGCAGCCAATATCTCGGAATTTGATATTTCGTACTCGAATGATGTTTGCGTGCATTATCCGAATATGTCGTGAAAGTATTTTGGAGCGTTGTCTTCACGGTTAAGATTTTAGCATACTAATGTTCAAGAGCTGAGCTTTCTATGACGTTCAGCCTTGCAACATGACATTAGGTTGTTCTGATACATTTTATAATATCATAGCGTGATCTTTTGAAATTTATCACATGCATCATCATAAAATCTAAATATATTTTCTTAATTGGTTGACAGCCTTAAGTGATGTTTGGCATGACTAATAAAAGAAACTGGTCTTGTTTAATTTATGATTTGCAACGCTCTGTGCACATTTTAGTAGACCACGAGTTTTAAATTTTAAAGATAGTTGAGAATTTTATCATATGCATGCATAAGCATAACACGAATGAGAGTAACGTATGCGAGACTCGTCTCGTCAATCAATTCACTTAGGGATTAGAAAGTTTTGATTTTATCAAATCAATGTGACCGCACGTTATGATCGTGATTTACTGGTCTAACAATGTGGTATACACTCGTCACACGTCTATAATAACGATTTTATCATTTAATGATAGTTTATGCTATAATTCAGTCACGGTACCATAGAAAGTTGCTATTTTTGTGTAATTTTCAAACATAGGTTCAGTAATAATTAAACTCATCACGATTTCTCTTAAAGGAGAAACTCTTTCACTTTTAGGTATTCGGTATTAAGATAGTTGAATGGGTCTTTCAAATACAAATAGGTTCGACGGTCATTTAGTTGGTTATAGCCTGAATAGTCTCATACAATTTAAGTTCATGGAATCCCTCAATTACCTCTAACTCTTTGTTTGTATCGCATAATCCTTTGCTGGTTTCAATTGTTTGTGCTTAGCCAACATAAGCTGTTAGTAAATCTTTAAAATTATTATCTCCAACATTAATTTCATTTAAATTCAAGTCAACACGTAATTTCTCAGTAAACGTGATATTATTCAAATCTTTTACCGATATTTACATTTTTTGCAGTACGAGTATCTAGGGATCTTCTTATAGCTCAAGACTTAACATCAAAGATGTATTAAATTACTAGCTGACCCGGCAGACTTTGTTCTGCCTTTAGAACAGGTTTGTATGAGAAATAGAAAAGGAGTGTTTTAGGGTTTTTCCCGGCAATTATTCGGATTTTCCCTCCTTTTAAACCTTCCCTAAACCTCCACGAACATTTCAAGACCTAGATGAGATAAATCCGTTCAGCCGCTTTCGAGTTTTAGCGAGACTAACGAACAGCATTTCATTTTTATATATATATAGATTTGTCTAACATCTAATACGCAATTGTTTTAATTACTAAATTTTATGATAAATATAATAATATAATTATAAAAAATCTATTCTTAATTACCTCATCGCGGCGTCAAATTTTGTGAATTGTATGCAAATTGATATTCATTTCAAATTGAGTTCCCAAACACTCACACATATTTCTTATTGTTCTCATTGCTACAGATGCCAGACGTATTATCTTTGTATTCATATTTGTTATAAGACATATTGTTTTGTTTTTTCGTTATAAATCAAATGCCAATACGTTTGCAACAAATAAATGAGTTAAAAATAAATCAATACTTCTTAGGTTTTTAAAGTGACATGATAAATTATGTTAATCTTTTTATTTGAACACGCCCTCTCAGATGTCGCTTATCGCTCTGGTAGCTATGGAAAACGCTTTTCCTTCGGGAATATGCCATTTTCTCGGGAAAGTCTCCTATTATTTTATCTAGGCTTCTAACTTCATCTCTGCAAAATTTCATAGCAGTCGGTATAGTAGTTATAGCCTGAAAGAGGAACAAACAAACAAACAAACTGACTTTTCTATTTGTAATAAAAAATAATAGGTAAGTAAAGATGTAGTTTCTTCATAACAAAACAAAAGAATTTCGTTAGGTAATGTCGCTCGCAGAAATTAATCAATCGAATACATACAATGAGTCTTAATTATTGGATATTATTATAAAAAATCGCCTCCGATGATACTTATTTCTTTAGGAAGTATTGCATCGATAGTATCGATTTTCCATTATTACTTTTTACTTGTTAATGAGACTATGATAACTAGGTATAGATTTCTCAAGTTCCTAGATTCTCACGTATCGATGGCCAGTCCAATGGATATGTGGACCATTGAACTGGTTTCAACTCTATTGGTCTAGAAATCGTTTTCTAGTAATTCGATCATGCGTTTAGTAATTAACTTTAATTTGCAAAGCATGCGTTAGTACTACATATCTGCAATTTACGAACGATTCGTCGATTCGTAAACTAGGATTATATTTAAATCGGCAATCGATTATTTCGTACCTTGAATTAAGTAATACTAAAAATATGTTAATTGTTTAATAATTTTATGTAAGTGGTTTACATTTGAATATCAGTTGAGAATATTTGAATGCAGATATTAACGTTGTTTCTCGGCAGATGTGTGTCAAATATTAGATAATACCTACAGAAATATTTTCGAACATCCGTTTTAAGATAAAGTTTATACATTAGTAATGTAGATGTTGAGAATTATAATCAAAAGAAAAAGAAGAAACAATCACAAAATTAATATGGTTGATACACTTAGTCACAAAGTTACTGTCGAAAATCTTTCTAAATGTTCATTAGTTAAACGCATACTGTAATTTAAACTGTTTAATCAATGTAAAGTTAGGTAAAAAAACATCTACCTAAAATAAAATTAAAGTCAAGATTAGTTAGGGCCACTACCCAAAACATCTGTGTAATGTTACTAAAGAACATTAAGATATCATGCTACAATTTTTTCCTCCATTAAATTTTATTGGTCAAATCTACCAGAAGCTGCCCAGACTACAGACATTGCTTGTTGCGACAAAAAGTCTTTCAGTCCGACCGGTTCGTCAGTTGTAAAGTAAAATGAAATGTACAAACATTAAATGTACAGCTTGCAGATTTTGGTATTGTTTGTAAATCGGATCTGATGGTAGCTTATTTTATTTTTGGGAAGTTTACCAGGGTTTTAATTTCACTTAAATGTGTAATACCAGGGCTTTAATTTCACTTAAAATATTAAAGACAGTTCAGAAGAGAATAGTAACAAGTACAAAAACTCTTAATTATGCATCTCTATTCCAACTGTTATAATAATATATCGCCATGTCCACTGACTTAACATCAACTACTCAAACTAGGCAACCACTAACAGAAGCCAAAAGTTTCAAATGGTTGCATATAATAAGCAGCAACATTTCAATGTCTCGATGAATGTCTGCACCACCCTAAATGAGGTGCACTAAATCGCAGTGAAAGTGCAGCAATAACAATGTTAAAAACTAGCTTCTGTGCGCAGAATACAGTCGACCATTATCTAATTATTGCGTAACGATACAGTTTACATTGATGGACTCTTGAGCCCCAGTTGTTTCCTCATGGAATGATGGCTTGTGCAATTCGTGTTTACGATCCGTGACGCGTCCGTTCTTACGGCGTATTTTTTATATATTTTCACTAGTGAAAACTAAACCATGACCAAAGATTCGAATAACCTATTTTTCAGTATGTACATTGTCCATATTCGTTTCAAAGCTAGATGAAAGTAATTATGACTAATTTACTATATTACATTTTTCTCAAGACTTAAAATAAAACATTACGTTGTGCACGACATAATCGGATTTTTTCTCATCTTATAATATCAGACTTTGTCATATCCATTTAATGATTCAGACGATCCTCTCATGAGTCATGAGAACGAAAAAGTATATTTATATGTAAATGACATTAAACAACGTAAGCAAAATTGTTGTGGTATAAACTGGTAATTTAATGTGTTCTTGTATTTTTTATTAGGTTCGATAATCAAATAGATATTCGTTTAATAGTGAATTTTACAATTAATACCCAAACTAAGAAGAAGACAATGGATTCAACAATGTTTAATAATGAAGAATTTACAAGAAACCTTAGTCAAAATATTTCTGTGATACAAATAGAATTGAAGACATTATGAAAATCAAACACTATCCAGGAAAAGCGGTCATGGAGGATCCGTGGCTTTCTATCAACGATAGAACTATGGACCTTGTTTACGCTGCTAACTGGGTCGGGGCAAATAATCTCCAGAACTATAAAGAGGATGACGATCAATCAAATCAATCTCATTTTAACTCCATATCTAGAAGTAAGTCTTGTCGAGACGTAGGACGCACTGTTGACAAAGAAGAACATAACAACACATATTCACAGATGCGCCAACGATATAATTACAATAATAATGTCTCTAATGAAAACATATCTCAATTAGCAAAATATCAACAGGATATTGAGGAAAAAGCAAGGGCTAATAACAATTTTCTTGGGCAAAATAAATTAAAATATAGTTACAGTTTTAAAGATATGCCAAATGGCTACAAACCGTCAACACTAAGAAGAGTAAAAAGAAGGAATTTCACTGATTGGGATATTGAATCTTTTGCTTCTAACGATCGTCAAGCCCCACCTCCTCCACAAAGAAAAGATTCTCTTAAATACGCTCATCGTCAAAGAAAAGTTGATTCTAAAAAGAGTTATTATCCGCTCCCTGCCCCAGGTCCCGTACCGCCTGCTCCATCGTCTCAGTCTTACTCCGAGTATTATTCAAGAGTCAGCCAACAGAATAATGACACTGATAGCGATAAAATTAAATTAATGCAAAAAGACCCAAAAAAAGAAAGAAATGTTTTAAACGGAGAAATAAAGTCTAATGGAACCGTACGTGGATATGGTAATGATACGATGTATCAAATAATCAATTCGATGGCAACCTTAGATTTAACACCCGTAAAATCAAGAACAGGAAATAAAAACCTCGACATGGATAGTGAGGCGGAAGATTTGGGTATATATATGCATCCTATTAACGAATCGTTATCTACATGCGAACCACTTCCGGAGCGCACACCACAACCTCACAATGAACGGAACGGACGTGCAGACAATGTTAAACCTAGTTTTCGCTCTAAATCTTTGAGAGTAAAAAGCGAAGGTAGGGCACCCCTGCGGGCCTATCTCGATACACACGAAGAAGAAGATAAAGTGTATAATGGTGTTACCGTTACACAACCAAAACGAAATCTTTCCCCGAGCGAGCAGCTGACGTTAATGCAGCACGGAATGTTTCGGGGAAGTCAACAGCCACCTGCCCCTGTGAACGGCAACGGGTATCATTCCATTGATTTAGGAAAAGAAAGTGATAATCGGACTACAAACGGTGCTAGACAAATTAAACCGGATAAGTACGGGAAATTATATAATACGGTGAGAGTGAAAAGTGAGGATCGGTATGATAGGTATAGGGACATTTTATCTTTTAATTCGCCTAGAGACCGTATTAGTGAAGAACGTGTGACAAGTAAAAATGGTGCATATACGCGAAGTGCCAAAAGTTCCTCAAGTGGTTCTGATTCGGACTTCTCGATTCCTCGACCAAAACTTATAGTGCCTGTACATACTTACGGAACTAGGAAAAGAAGAACAGGAAATCTTTGCCAACGTGATAGTACTGCAACGGAATCATCGCTTGACGCGGGTATATTACTCGATGTCACGCGCCTAGAAGACAAATCGTTTGATAAACAAGAAAATGGGGATTCAGGTAAAATTTAATATTTATAGTGTTCCTTTTCATAGTTCTTATCTTTGTCATATGATTGCTTACATGCTTCGTATAGTGAACGGTGTTGACATTTTGATTGATGTCTTCTGGTCTAAATTAGTCACATTGGTGGAGCAAAATATTTTTATATAAGTCTTTAGTTACTTTTAACGTAACCTTCAGAACATTCTGATTTGTATAAGAAATCTAATCGACTTTTCATATAAATACAACAAGTTTAGGCATTTAGATATTTAAAGTAACAAATTGGCTAAAAAGTTGTCAAATTCACAACTTCGTGTCAGAGAAAATTTAACAAGTTTTCTTTCTTTGTATTTAACACAGCTGTAAAGATAGTAGAAGACACTTTATTTAACGATACACCATTCGGTATGTCGGATAATTTATAACGTCTGAAACCAGATGCTTTAGTACACACGCTACTTGAAGATTGCTAAACAAATCGAGCCTGGCATATTAATTAAAACTCGCTTCTAAACCGACCTACTTTTACAATAAATGATGCATGCACATGCATTGTAGGAATAAATTATATTTTAAAGAACGATCTACGTATGCCATATAATTGCACTGATAATAACTAATAATAAAAACTAAATAAACAATTTGTTAAAACTTAATTCATTGTCGTTTTCCATAAATTAGGTAAACAATATCAGTATTTTCAAATGATGATATCATTGGCTACGTCAAGTCGCAAGAAGCTCTTATTTTGTCAAGGCTCGGAGATGGCAAATAAATACATAGACTAAAACATAAGGCGTTTAAACTTTCGACTGGTAATATTATGCCAGTCACCTTGAAACACTTTCATTTGCGAAGCTAACGATTTGCCTTCTTTTCGCCTAACAATATTGCAGAATATACGATATACATATGTTACAATACTATATTTTAATTCACGTATTTTTATATTTTTTATTTATTTACTATGCTTATCTAGTCATTTACTATTTCGAATCCATAGAAACATCTTTTTTCAATCTTATACGGATTTTTTATAAATATTTAATTTTATATAATATTTAATTTTATATAATTAAATATTTAAGAAACACAATTAATATGATGATATGTTAGTATATTGAGATCGTTTGCACGCAGTCTAATGGAGTGTTTCAAAAAGATTAAATGTAACAAAGAATACATCACACGCCTCTTTGTGTTTTCGCACGGCTGTCACCTTGACTTAATTGCGTTACCGAGGTTTCAATTTGTGATACATTGTTTAGTTTATATTATATTTTATTATCTAGCTATGCCATAAAAATGATAATTATTTTTTATGGCAATTATTTTTTGTGACGGTATCCATTCACATATATACTGCTCAGATTCTTGGTTTTTCTTGGATTGGTGTTAAGCATTTTTTAACCAATACCTTACTGTTATCAATTTTATTAAAGTTTATGTTTCCCATTCATCCGGTTGAATTAATTATAAAAAAGTTAATAAACTTTCCGTTGCTACAATATTAAAAATTAATAAAATAAAACATTTTATTTTTAGACATTTGTCATGCAGCAAAAAATGGCTCTGACAAACAAGAACTGGCTTTATATGAAATAGGTACTAATAAGAAAATAAATACAATTACAGTAAAAAAATGTTTCTTTGATATTATTATATGATTTTTATTTAATAATTTTCAATGCCATGTTAAGTTTTTATTGGGTATAGTCGTTCTATAAAATACGAAACTTTTTGCAATATCCCGTCAAGATTTCTAACAAGACTGGTTATGAGTCACCCATGAGAAACGATTAGTATCTGAACAAGCAGCCTTGGACGTTTATGGTTGTGTGTCAATAAACACAGTTCCGTTATTATAAATTTAAGTTATGTAATCAAAATTCATTTAGATACAAACGACTTTGATCACATTTAAGGCAAAATAATTTGCATAAATGAGAATTTAGCTAAGAGTTTTTAATCAACAATTATAATCCTTAATATCAAAGTATGTATGTTCGTTAACCCCATCTACACTAATATTATAATGAGGAAAGATTTGATTGTTTATTTGTTTGAATTGAAAAGGCTCCAAAACTACTTCACCAATTTGTAAAATTATTTCACTGTTTAAAAGCTCCAGTGGGAATCTCCAGTGAAAATAGCCTATATGTTTAATAATAAATTTTCAAAAATGTTAGTAATAATACCCGTGCCGAGACCGTCTACTAGTGTATTACTTATATTACTTATATTACTTATATTTTGTTTCTCAATTAAACTTATTTGTCACCAGAGGGCAGAGTGGAAGTATCCCGCGAAAATAAATACCTCAGCACGATGGCTCCAGGCAAGGTCTTCGGCGAGTTGGCGATCCTATACAATTGCAAGAGGACGGCCACCATCAAAGCCGCAACCGACTGCCGGCTCTGGGCCATCGAGCGGCAATGCTTCCAGACCATCATGATGAGGACTGGTCTCATCAGACAGGCCGAATACACAGACTTCCTTAAGAGGTAAGCCTTGCATTTATAAAAACACTTCACACACAGACACAAAGTTTGAAAATGCCTTTATATATACTTCTATTGCATCTTTTGTGTACTGAATTTCTTACGCGTTACAAAGGTTAGAAGTATGAACTTAGGTTTATTTGACACTCCATGCCACATGTGCAGTTGCGCACATCAAGCCTTATCAGAGTTTTGTTTACTTAGATATACTCGTAGTTAATTGAAATATTTAAAAAAAATTTATATCTTTATGGTTAATTTTACCACATAACAATTTTGAAAGTGTTGGTCACATAACAGCGATCTCGTATAAATCTTTGAATACAGCTACTGTAACAGTATTAGACATTATATGAATAATAAATATTAATAACATATATTATTACGTAAGAACATAATTAGTGACTTCCGTTTGTTATCATTGAAGTTACTAAACAACAGACTTACGTTTTATAATTTCTGTATTCTTCAAATCAGATAATTTTAATTATACATTCACTTTTTGAATATGTGAATGTTGCAAGTCATTGAAACAAATATTAATGCCAAAGGAAAAATGTCCTTTTAAATTTACACATGGCTTTGGATCGGTAAATGAAATTATCAGTTATTTTCATGTAAACTATTTTTGGGTCGTTATTTTTACGAGGCGTTGTTTACGTCTGCGGGGTCATCAACATCACAAGTGACTTTTGAACGACGTAAAACATAACGTGGTATGTTTATAAGTCATCGGTTTATTTTTGTCGGAAGTACAAACTTGATCCTATTATTTACTTCTCGTTATCTATTTTTAGTTTCGAGCCAAGTTTCTATTTTTACTTTTACTGTCTGGTAAAATTAAACACTGAAACTAAATTTAAATGTTTTAATTATTTATATAATTAAACTTACTGTGATTGTTACGTTTTAATATATGCATGTTTACATTCTCCATATCTCAAATTTCCGACACCTACATTTCTATGTAGGTGTCGGTATCATATATTTTCATATATTTTCTTTCATGTATCATAATTACAACCAACGATATGAATAAATTCGTTTCAATAACATAAAATAGGATTTGCGACTGAATTGTGGTTTTGATCCACGTTACATTTGCATCACCTCTGAGAGTAATGTGAATAAACTTGCAGATTTATTTCTGTTTATATAAAGACTTTCCTAAAGCCTCAAAGTCAAATACATTTTTAAATACCTTTACACTTAACCGATTTAGTGGTATTTTAAAGAAATATTTATCTCTTTAATAAGAACTGCATTATAGTTTCTAGAGATAGGTACATATAATAATTAGTGGTTAGTCGTAAGATCAATAAAATGTCATACTACTATTATGTTTGTTAGGAAAACATACAAATAGATTGTATTTCATTGGTGTCTTATGTAAATTAAATAATAATAAACTTCATATTATATCACAAAATGTAAATTTATACGACTATTATGTAGCTAACTAATTATCTACTGTAGTTGTTTTATCAAATGTAAAATATTTAAAGATAGTTGTTTGACAAGACAAAGGCTGTCATTATCAATGTTATCAGTTTTCTCATTTCAAGATTTAAATTGACTAACATCTTAATTATTGTAAATTGGAATATTTATTACTATTGTGTACTTGCTGGTTAGTACATACTTTAATTGCCTTTTATCAATTTAATTTCATAAACGTTTTCGTTTACGAAACAATTACTATCTTTCATATATCGTTCTGTTGAAGTCGTCAAGTCTGAAATGCAGTACTGAGAACGATTTAGTTGGAGCGGGTATTGACCCGAGACTCTTATGCAAATTCAATGGGCGAACAACGTCCTATTCTTCTGCTTTCGTGCGTCGTAACTTGAATTTGTCTTCAACACTTCAATGAGGGGAATTGAAAGGTTAAATTGATTATTACTAATTCGTTTAACTATTTTTATGAACTAACTTTAGTTGAATTCCGCGCTTCCCTCTGACTTGAAACATTCGTCTTATATTTAAGAATTTATTTTCACAAGAACCTAGTCATGTCATTTTTAAGGTCCAAGCTATTTCTTTATTAAAAACAATAAAAAATGAACAAAGTAACTTTTGCGTTGTTAACATTAGTATGAATTTTCTTTGCAAACCAGTGATGAAATTGTGATTTTACTCGAAATTCCTGAATGATCTTTTTAAAACGTATCTTCTAGGTGTGCAACTTGAAGAAAACCGTTGTATTTAAATTACTTTAATAAAACTACTGTATGCAGTTCTAGAAAGTCTGATATTATTCATATAGTGTCATGTTATAAAAAAATGTACCGTTCCTGTTTCTGTGAATCCTTATAGGTGCATGGTAGAAGAGCACGGCGCTATTAAAACTGAGTACCTATATTTTCTTAAAAGGCGTTTATAAAAGTATAACAATAGCTTATTTCATTTCGTAACTTGATTTTATAACAGACAGTATTATCAAAGACATGCAACGTCCCTGTATTAAAGTGTTTTTATCGCTATCCTCACGTTCGTCCCGCATTTATGTGTAAGATGCAATCATTACGACACCGCCCAGTTATCCATAAATCACATGAAGAAGGCCTTTCCCTGACAGTGACTTACAACTATCGCAATATTGAGCATGTCCTGCATACATGAGACACATCCACCGTTTCATGTGCATCGCTTTTCAAAATTAATGCTATTGTTAAACAAAGACATGAAGAAACTTGCAAATATTGCCCAACAGTCTCGTGCGATACTTTGCGAAATACTTGTCGCGTTGCAGCTCCATGACATTTGAATTTTCAATCCTTTCACTGCCCACGATACTGTATCATTCTAGGAAGACTGGACACGAATGCGTCATGGCCACACAATGTTTCCGTTTGTAACTTTGTACTTAGTAACATGTATAATAAATTTTAAATGCTCCTGTACTCAGTAGTAACGGTACCGAAGTGTTAAAATATGATAATTATCATCCTTAAAAAGTTGGATAAGTTAACGATCCTTTCTTATTATACCTTGAACTTGAGACTGACCTTACGTAATTAATATCATTGAACTCAAACGTTTAAAAATTAATTAACAATTTGTAATAGGTATTCTTTTTAATATCATAAACGTGTAGATGACAGGTACCAGGAGAACAGATAATTCAAGTAGTAGCAAATATCAAAGTACATCACTACAAACATGTATGTACGCTATTATGATGGCCAAATAGTTTTTCATTCACTCGCCTACTGTCTTGACACACATTGTGTAAATAATCTTATTTACTATTAATTACTTGTCCATTACATTGCCTGCTGTTATTGAGTCAGTAGGATGTACTGTTACGTAATATCTTACGTAGATAATTGTCTAAGAAACTACATAAAGTCACGTTATCGAGACAATTTTATAAACAAACTATAACAATAGTTTCAATTAGTTTTTTTTTTTAATATTTCAAATAATATTATATTCTTTGTTAATAGTTTTTGGCAAGGCTATTTTAGATATTGTGCTTTATATTTTAAAAGCAATTCGTCTTGCATACATTAGTCTCTAGAAATTACATAAAATATAGTATTCAGAAAAACATACATAAATGTAAGTACATTGGCAAATACATAATGTCCAGCATTCATATCGTGACAAATTCGATCTGTCATTCATGTAACAAAAGCGTGCTTAACATCTCTTATACATATAACCATTATCTTATTTCCTGAGAAGCGTTTGGTCATTTATTCGTCTTAATGTGCTGACGTCATTAATTCGCAATAATAACAAAGAATTAATTAAACGTTATTGTTACTATAGAAGTATATATATTCAGATGTTTTTATTATAATCCTTTGATTGATTTATTTTAAGGAGAAATTTAATATGGCAACAGGCTGTATTTGAAATTAAAAAAAGTGTAATTCAATATTTCTTTAGATCTAAAACTTTTATGTCTTATTTTTTGTATTAAAACGTAAAAGGGCACGTTAGTATTGTATTTCGTAATCGTCACACAATGGTCATAGTTAAAACGGTCAAAAGTATGTGGGCCGTTAACTGACTTAATGGTATGACTATAAAACTGTGTTACGCATTAGAACAATTGTCACGAATTTGAACTCACAACCTCTTATCCTATTGGTCGACATTTACTCAAGAACGGATTTTTTTATATTTAATATATTAAACAAAGTCATTTTTTTCGAAATATTTTTTAATATATTTAGGTATTCAACAGAATCAATTTTTTTTAAATAATTTAATGTTGAAATGAGATAAAAAATATTTCTTAATAATGAAGTTAAGAAATACTTTTTGGCAACCTTTAAGTGTGTTGTTTTGTACAGCAATGCCAAATCCATTCAATAGCCTTAGGTATTGGTTGATGCAATCGTTTTTAGTAGCTACACAATTGCGATAGTAAATTAACAAATAACTGTTTAGCTGCTACCAGCTACGGTCGCGACTGACAACTTCAATGGCTAAACTGACCCAGTCGTTTCAGAGATTAGTCAGAATAAACCAAGAAACTATTAGATGTATCTACATATAACGATCTTTACTTATTTTTTTGTACTCACGCCTAAACATTCAATTGCGTTAAAAAAGTTAAAGCTAATATTATTAAGGGGTCGTTCAAGTATTACGTAACGCAATTTTTGAAGATTAGACCCCCTCTCCCCCACATGTAACGCACCGTAACGTAGTTCTGTACCCCTCCCCCTAGACGTTACGTAACATTTTACCAAAATTTTTAGGTAAAAATGGTCACTAAAATAATTT
>DVVJ01000098.1:0-20848 GCA_018234505.1 Junonia neildi neildi
TCAGAGGAATCGGTCAAGCCGTTTCGGAGGAGTATGGCAACGAAAACTGTGACACGAGAATTTTATATATATAGATTACACCACATATGTATAATACCGTTTTAAGGGAACATTAAAGCTATTACACGAACACCCCTTGCTTATTTGACAGCAACGTCTACAGCTATCCGAGGAATTCGGAGCTCGGAATCTTTGGTGGAAATAGTTGAGCACCGAAGATATCCCGTTTTAGTTGTTATTTCAAAGTTATTTACGTGTATTTGAACTTGTTAATAAGAACATCATGTATGATAGAACACTGTATCTATGTAATATACTGATAATATTAAACTGTTGTTGTTATAAGTATAAAGTGGCAAAAACAAAGTGAATTGAATTTTCTAATATTAATTTTCATAATGCTAGTTAGTGAAAAGTTTGCGTGGCATCATTAATCCCAAGCAGCGATTTGTGGTTCAACATAATGATGTAAGCCAACAAAAAATCAAATTTCATTTTGACATAATATTTTCAAACAAAAATAAACTTCAAGGAGAAGGAATTAAGAGCAGCTGTATATGACAAATTAAAACATTTGTAAATTTCACCGGGAAGCACATAAAAAATCGAAAATAGTCTAACATTTATTCGGAGTATTGTCTCATACACAAAGCTTATCATAACAGGAAATACAGCGATAAAAATCATATAACAGCAGATTAATCGACTTAAACATTAATTAAATAAAAAATCACTAACGTACAATACAAAAGCGATAGCGTCAAGTATAAAATATCGACTGTTCACAATAAATACGGGAAATGCATAGACGCAGCGTTTGAAGCATCCGAGCGATCCGCCGTCACCGATAGAGCACGCAGTTAGAGAGAATTTCATTTCAGACGCTTCAGATTAAAGGGAATCCAATTTTCATTGCTGCCGAGATGAGATATCTCACACAATGTTCTTAACTTCTAATATTGTGTTAATGTGGAGAACATTCACCGAGTCACCGGCGTAATAAGATTTTCCGCGATAACATATTATACACCATTAATAATGATTCGAAAATTGAAGTCAGCAAGGCCTCGAGCGATAATTCCGTATTAGCCTTAAGCCTATAGCAAATGGGACGCAACGGTTCGGTATAAACTTGACCGCGGCGAGGCTAAGCGATGGTTTTTCGCATCGCAAAAGCCTAAATCGAGCGTGGGCAAATCATTACCGAGTCATTTATTCGACAAATTGCCTCTATCGATACTCGTTCGCGGGTTCCGACGCGACGAATAATTTCCATTATTACCTTTGCTCTCGACCGGCGGCCCCGGGCGACGTTGACGAAGACAACGCGGTCCCCATTAAGTAAACAAACTCGATTGCTTTCATATTCTTCGAAGATTTTAAAATTACATCTCTTTTTATTTTAATTTAATTTCAAAAGACAAAAATTACCGTCGTAAAATCTATATCGTCTTGGAATTCATAACGACTCCGCTAGTTCAGTATTCTCTTTGTACGTGATTATTTTCGTAGATTTTATTAGTCGCTAGTTATAAATCTGAACGTCGTAAACTATATTACTTACGAATATTCAAATTTTGTTAAGTTTAAATCTTTAATGTATTATTAATTTCATCTATGGTACAATTATTAATTCGAGTCAGTAAAATGACATGTGTAACTATCACTTACACACCAAAAAGGGTCTAGCTAAAATAGTGATGTTCGGCAATTGATAGACTTAGACATTTAGACATGCTTCATTTTATTAGGTATCAAAACGTTTTCTTTTTTATTATTAATATTTAATACTTACCGTATTAAATAACATGATTTTAGAAATATGGATATGGACCTGACAGTAATATTAAAATTTGTCATTACAACATTACTACAAAAGCTGGAAAAAAATATATAACAAGATCGAGAGGAATTAACACAAGAAATACAAGTAATTTTATACGTGCCTTTTTTTTCATTACTGTTGCTTGATTCCGACTTTGATTCTGATTCAGTGTATTCAGAATCGGAATCAGAATCAGTTACATTTATAACGGATGAATCCACACATTCATCTATAATGTGGTCGAGTTTTGTCTTCGAGATTTATTGGTTGACGCACTGTCTCCAATTTTCAGGGCTTCTTTAAATAATTTTTTTACGTCTATTATTTTAAAAGTTTTATTGTTCCTGGAGACGTACCTCTCTACTTGATTGAAGTTTGGATGTTTGATTATCGTCCAATTACCGTAAATTACAAATTTTTATTCATATAAAGGCAATTTGATATTGACAAAAAAAATTTACTCGACTCGACTAACTTTTATTGTAAAATCTTAATTCTACTACATCACTATTTATTTGAGAATAAAAACCTACATCACTGGAAATGTCATTTTACTGACTCGAATTAAAAATCTTACCATAAACGATGTCTCGTACGAAGTTAAGCTTTGTGAATCTCGAACCGTAACGGTTATTAATTCTTGGAATAGACAAAATGGGGTTGATTAACGTTAGGATTCTTAAGGAATCGAGGACGTTTGAATGTCTATTGCTATCGGTGATCGAATTAAATGGGTCCAACACGAAATCGAGCCACGATTCGGGTAGCCGGCGGGCGATCGGAACACGTGACAGCAACGAGATACCGATCACAGTTTTAATAGAGTTCTTCGATGCACCCAATTACGGCCCCTGCCCGAACCAGCTACGTTCACCGATAATCGTGATACGACTTACAACCTGCAGGTACTCTCGATATAAATTACAGGTACCATTATAATACGGATAGGTTTCCTATTGAAATTTATTGCGGACATCGTAATGGCTACTAGAAACCTACGATATAAATCAAGCTATACAAAAATTAATATTGATGGTTAAAATCAAGTCCAACGAGTAAACAATGAAAGTGCAATATTATTCACAATATTATTCACAATTTGGAATGCATGCATTATTAGGCACATTCCAAATTATTATTTTGAGATGGCCGTGACTAGAAATTGGAGTCATGCGTGTCATTCTCGAAAAACTAACATCTAACAGATAAACCGAGTAGCGGATTGTTTTAAGAATCGTGCCAACACGAAAAACAAAGAAAAAACTAATTGAACATTCCTATGCAGAAATGTTCAGCTCCACCGTTCGATGCATATAAAAATTCTAATCTGTTACCTAAACGACTGTACATTTTATTGAAATTAAATATTATTAAGTCGTCCGGAGCGCCTGGAGGGAACTCCTTACATAATGGCGTGTGCCTAACGATTTCCTCGAATGTGTTATGAATAAATTCAATAAAACGATCCGAAGACTAGAGCCTGGTGACAAGAGGAAAATAAATATACACTCGTAGCAACGGAGCGGATTAATGAGGACATCGCCTTGTCGCCACTTGCTGCCTCGCACGTGTGGACTCGCACACGTCGCTTTATTGCCGTACATATTTTATCCACGACGACAATCTAGCAGCTATCAATATTCAAACGGACCACTGGGATCTTGCGTATGTTTCGATCTTAAAGTCATACAATGGTTCCATTAATTCTTGCTGTCAATTTAATTGACAGTGACAAACCAATGCATTATGGAGCGGGTGGTCCGAGAAGGAAAAAAAATCTGATCTATAAATTAGCGTCTGTCGATAGTCGCGCTGTTAATAATAGATTATAGAAAAATGTCACGGTCGTGTTATGTCACAGTTCCAATGTTATAATCAGCTAGAACAGATGCGCGGCGAGTCGGCAACCGACCCAGTAATAAACGCAATTCGTGAAACGTCCCACCGCCTCATCTGATAATGCCGCCCGTCTACCGGATGCATAGCGCCAAGAAATGCAATGAGCTATTATAAATGGGTTACGCTCGTGTTTGTCGCCTGAAGATGTCTTAAACGGTAATTGCTTCATTATGAACGAGTAAAATACGCAAGTGCTTAAATCTTATTTACGATGAGGCAAATGATTTTATATTACTGCTAGCGTGTTAATATAAAGTACACTTTTTATTTTCGGAACACAAAATCTATCCTCTACTATACATTCAATTCTCGCTCTTTAGTGATGTCCACAAATTGTTTTAACAGTTTTTATATAAAACATGACAAATAACAATAGGCAGAGAGAGTTTAGACTTCACAGTCGTTGTAATCTATTAATATCCGACACAGTGTAATTAAAATCACTATTAGGTATTATCTATTAAGTGGTGCGATGGACGATCGGCCTAAAGCCGTCTGAATGTCAACGCACTGGCCGGTCACCTTGGGCGACGCAATCGCGGCGAGTGAAATTCGCGAATGATACAATCTTATCGAGAGGTCGCTACAACTCGGAGCCCGTAAACATGTCACACCGAAAAATCGCTTAGCTTTACGAATATTCGCTTCTCGTACTGTGCTACCATGGCGATAATCGTATCGAAATCTTCAAAACGAGTCGCGATCTGCTTAGCGACAAACACATTAATAACACGTATAATACTCATTCATACGAATCTTAACATTTAATTCTCGACCATTTTTAATTTTAAATGAATGTATCGTTATTAGTCGGTACTTCTTAGTATACGTTACAAAAATAAATACGTTTGAACAAAAAGCCGTTAATTATTTACTTTGTGAAGCAAATATAAAATATTTACTCGGAACACATCCCACTTCTTGCATATCAACAGACATTTTTTTTCGTAATGCCATTACGATATTGAACAAAGGAACATGTTTACACCGGCGTGTTATATTAGTCATGAGATAACGTCACGATTTACGTATTTGTGTGTTTAATACCGATGTGACGTAGCCTGATAATAATAGCCGTATCTAAGCGACGATGGCTAATTAAGTTGACAACACACTTTCATAAATATTTGATAGAGCCTATTATTAACAGTAAACAGGAAGATCCTAATTGCCCTCCCCAGTCTTTCCCTTACTTCCTACCTCCTAATTTCCTTACTCCTATTTTTAAACTAGCAACGCATTGGTGGCTCCTATAATGGTGCAAATGCCATGCGTGGCGGTGTTCACTTATCGCCTACTCTAAAACATATAAATTAATTATCCTTAATTTCTGCATCATCTCCTCAATTTCTCAACATCTGTTTTAAGGGGTCAAAATTCTTGTACTGTTTTTAAGTTTAATAAATCATTTTCGGCTAAGGAACATGATCAATCTCGCAATCACCAGTCGCATTGGTGCATCTGGTGCCAAAGAAGCTGCTCCAATTCAGCTCGATCGATGTCAACGTGCCGAAATAGCGAATGCGGCCGCTGAGAATACAACCAAGGTCGTCTACATTTATGACCCACGAGCGAAGTCCGATACTTTAATGTCAAAGGTACGTTCTTAACGCAAGCTGAATCGTATAATTATTAGGTATTACCAGACCAGAAAATGGCATTTCTTTTCAAAGAGTATCGTAGAAAAAGAATCCGAGTCAATTTTTAAATGAAGACATTTAAATAAAGAAGTAGCAAAATTTTCACAGTCGAAATCGTTCAAGTATCAAAATAAACTGTCAAATATCGGATGACAAAGGACGCGACCGCGAATCACTAGTAAATATAAATTGTGACATTCAAAACTTCGAGCTACGTAGATGCAATTGAAAACGTTTGAGAACTTTATATTGGTGGTATTCGACACCGAAAAAGTGCAAAAGGGGCCGCAGCTCGGTTGCGACACGTTAACTGTTGGCAAACTCAACTAACGACTGTGAACTGCGAGGATTGTGCTGCGAGAGTGCATTCGAGGTACTTACAAACTAGCTGAAATCTTTTTCTTTTTGTCTTTTTACACTTTACTTTTAAAATAAATAAAATAATTAACAAATTTTTTTCTTATTTTATTCTTTCAACCCTTCACCGCTGCGGATAGGTCAGACAATATCGCCTAACGGAAAAACAATTACAACACGTTTCCTTTCGGTTAGACACTAATTAATATTAAAAGGAGCTCGCAAAAGATTAATAGGAAAAATTTCTTCACCGACAGCCTGAGACGGTTTTAACGTTCATAACAAACATTTTTTTTCTTCCGTTTTAAAATTAGACAACATTCATCCATTAAAACGGAACGCGGTTAGTAGAAAATAAATATTCCGGACAAAAGAGATGTGTCAACTAACGAGGCTATTTTTGTGAATCATTTCGACATTCTATTCGATTTATTTTGAGATCGACTATTTCGTAAGTCCGGTCGGGTCAATAACATAATGATATTTTGTAGCAGGGATTTTTTAAACCCTTATTTTTTATTTTATATAAAATTAAAGAATGAAGAGACGTTAGAGTTGGCAAAAATATGGTAAAAGTATACTGACGTTTTTATGTCACGAAAAGTACCTACGTAAATCTCTAAAAAAAGCCAACCAATTACTTGATTGACAAAGTGAGCGGAAGTGACGTTACGTTTAAGCATACGATAAAAATAGTAGCATATTGCAATACGGCTATAGCATGGGTTAGGTCATCAAACTTCAGATAGCAAACATATATAGCATAGTAAATCTTTTCATGCTAACTGTGGTCAGGCGCAGACAACTGGAGCGTTGCGGCGCCGTCGGCGCACGCGCACTTATTGTTCCCACCCGCCTTCACCGCTAACTTTATTACGAGATATTTTGAAATTCAAATCACTGATACAGTAATAACGAATCATATGTGCATACAGATCGGTAACACTGATTGTAATTTTTTTCTTTACTATTGTGTCCGTCTACAATGATTATTCGATTATGCTAAACTGTATAATGATTACTATTATACGAACAATCGTCTAGGAAATCATTCTTATACGCATTACATTATGTTAAGCCGCTATGCCAGTCTGTCTGGGACATTTAGAGTTTGAACTATTAAAAAAAATAATTAGACAAAACATGAACTACGTAAGTGTAGAAAGCGTCGAGGACAGTCGATCGAACAGATTGTAAATAGACGTGTGTTTGTTTGTATTTTTTATTTTTTCGATGAGGGGTCGCGATTAGCGTCCGGCGTACACGAGGAACATTACACCGGGGCCGGGTCCATCAAACAGATCGGGCGAGCGATACCGCCTCAGTCGGGCGGCGCGGGCGGCGCGGGCGGCGTGTTTCGCATTACGATATTGGCCACCCCGGCTATTTTATACGGCTAGCGGTGCGGTGCCGCGTTTTTGCTGATTGAACACTCATTGAATTTCGTATTTCAATACCGCGACAATGATGCTTTTTAATTTCATTATTTCATGTACCTACGGTGGAAATTATAGCCAATATTGGATTTCTATGAAATCATTTAGAGCTAGGTATTTATTATAATTTCTATTTTTTCAAGAAACATCTATCCACAGATAATAAGAATATGCTAAGCTTCTCGCTTACCATGCAAATCAATCTATGTCGTTATTTGTACTTTCGTACGATTCTCCATCATTTATAATAATAAAATATATATCACTATAAAAATCACGGTTAAGATTCTTTGAAAATTAATTTCAAATTATAACAAATCATCATCATGTATCAAAGCCGAAAGACTCTACAGCATCATAAATAGCAAAGCAAACGACGACGAAAGTGACAACCGCCTTATTAATAAACTCGAACAAACAAAAACAGCAATCGTTATTAGATAAACAAATAGCCGCATAACGTAACGTGCAAAGCCCCGTCCGCTATTAGGCTTATTTGGCACGCTTTATTACCGCCTATAAATAAACGATAGTGATGGGAAAAGACAAGAACGAGATAGATTTTATTAATGTACATTTCCCGATATGCGAGCGAGCCCATCGCGATATTAGGCCATCAATCTCCGGCTAAAGATAATGGTCCGGTGTCGATGTTTCTTGGCCGATTGAAATATCTACCCGTTCGGATCGCCACGTGCACTTCCGAAATAAATCGTCCGGCTTGAAACGTATCAGTTGTATGAACGGTGATTATATAATGTATCAATTTTGAACTGATTTATAATCCTTTTTGTTACATAATTTATGTAACGGAGAAACGCTATAGCAATTCAAAATAATATCCAAATTATCGTATCGAAAAATAATTTTCAATGCAAATCTTCGCAGTCCAAGATACTCTACCCATTCGTTTAGGTTGTCCTGGTGGTTGTCCTCAAACTAACAGTAGACTTACATATCATAACAAAAATTAAACCAACAAAATTTAATAGAAAAGGACGATAACCGTTACCGTAACAGGTTGAAAGTATAACAAACGGCGCTGAGGTTAACAGTCGCGGGCTTACCTGAAACAATAAAGCCTTGTATTAGTAGATATCAAAACGATGGGCTCCGCGGCCGAGATCGATAGGAGATCGCGGGGCGGATCATGCAAGTCATCGGGGTCGTCAACACCGTGTTTTGACGCACTATATAATGACGTCAATCTGACGTGGCCGATTTTACTGCGGATAAGTCTTTTAAGTAGCGACATTTTCATTTTATCATCATTAATAATTTCGTTCGAGTAACTTTGAAAATTTCTGCGTTGTTTTCGAAAATATGTTTTCAAAATTCTCATTATTATTTGAGGTTATTGATAAAAAATAATAAAAAATATAAAATATGGAATTATTTATAATAATATAATAAATATTATTATGTTGTTAAATTTGAATATGTATTTTGTAAGTTTTAACCAAAACATCCTCATTGCATAAAGTTCCCTCATACTTTTTATGCTTCAAGTATGTGCGAAGTGAAGAGTTCTAAGACATAACGAGTTATCCAACTTTGAATGAATAGATTTAACAGCTCCAAGTTCAAGTTTGTCGAGTATAAAATGACAACTTTATGTTACGACGTCATTTGTACGAGAAAAAAAAACGTTCAAGACGAAAATAAAAGGAAAGAAAAACAATCAGAAAAGTAGTAATTCTTACGCGTCGGCAAACATTACAGCTCGTAAACTGCGAGATATAAACAATTACACACTTCTTAGACACGTTTACTTCGCCTAGAATGCGTGAGATTTTTTTTATGTTAATCGTAAAGGTAACATTACATTAAGAAGAATTTGTAGGTAATACCATTTGCTTTTAGGGTTCAAAATAGGATAAAATCAAACAGAAAACAGATTATTAGAATACGTTAGCATTTCGAAATGATCAGATTATATCAAGAATGGAGTTGCTGTACCCATATTCGCGTGGACGTCAGATATTATGAGTAATTTCTTTCCGGGCATACAAAAAGACAACAAACTCATAAAATAGATACAATAAACTACACATGTAAATAATGGCACGGCCCTATATTTCATCCCCATTTATATCAACTGACGAGTATCGAGCTCTACGCATACAAAATATACCCCGCCATAACACATCAATACTAGAGACAATTCATCACATCCCACAACAAAGATTTCTCTTTTAATTACTACAAGTAAAACAAGGGGGCGGCCCACCCCCCGGCGAAAACGCAGACTAATCGCGTAAAACGCGTCCGTGGCTCGTATCGCGCGGCGCATGCGATACCTTTACAACATTATAAATTACCGACAACATCTTTGATTGCGAGATTTAGCCGTTTAAATTATTATTATTGCGCTTTGCGACTTCATATTGTAAATTAAGGTATTTGAATTAAAATATTGGCAATCTGAAAATATTTATACGTAGGTAATGATAAAATTGTAGCGTCAAACCTAAGAAATTATAGTATTTATTGGTGAACAAAAATTGGACAAATTGAAATTAGAGTTTTTTTTTTAAGTAGACGACTAAATATAATTTATATAGTCTGTCTAAACTAAATCTACATAATGAGCTGTCAACAGCATCGCAATGGATTTGAAAACAAAGAGAAATTAAAAAAAAAACTATTCAACCCGAAAAAGGGGTATAATCAATCAAACCGACAAATCAGAATTAGAATGTGAAGGATACATGCAAAAACCTACATCCAACAAAATCACAGACACGACGACAGACTACTATCTACTTGTACACGAGGCTACACGAGGATATTACTTTAATATGTTAAACTCAATATGGAAGTGTGATGCACCCGCATCCTGCACCCCCGATGTACACAAACAGCCACGATACGTCGCATTGTGAACTTTAACACTAACAGCTTAAGAACTTAGACGCGAGTAGGGAGAGCACGATGGTATGAAAGGCCCCGCGGTGGTCAGAGCTCGTGACAATGGAAAAGTTATTCCGGGATAGCCGAGGACTAACCATTGTTTGCGTCCCTCGCAATGGCTAGTTAATAATTATCGTATACAAAATACATGCGCCCGTAAATCTGTTGTCCAATTGTCCATTGAAATGAATAACTCAGCGTCGATGATTAGTGGTTTATCAAAGAAAAATAATAAAAACAATCATATTTCAATTGTACCTATGAGTACAATGGTACAAACGTATTACTAACTAGCTTCTGTCACGAGTTCGCGCACTTCAAGTCAAATAAAAACCTATTTGATTTGATATAATTGACCTAAAAGTCAATACCCTTCGCAAGAATAGATAAAAAGTTTATTCGCAATCGTGTAAAGATCCGACGAAACAAACAAGCACTGATTTTTAGATATTATGTGTATAACAAAAGTGAAATCAAGCTAAAATCTTATTACACGTAAAAGAAAAATAAATATTATTTGGGATTATTATAAATTATTATCAAATTATAGGCAACTTGAGGGTTCTCTCTAGGTATCCGATAGTTAGGTTGATTAATTTCGGTTCGTCTATTCAGTCAGGACAGGCAATATTTTATGATACACGCTTACTTACACGTTAGGTACGCGTTTGTATAGAAAACAGTTAATATGTATAGTGGTCGGAGCAATTTAGGAGGATCCATCAATTTGGAACGAGTGCTTGTCATAGCACGGTAACTGTTCAAAATCACGCGCATTTATAAGCTTTTTCTACTAAAGACACTATGTATTCTTATGTCTTTTCTACCAAAAGTTATATAGTTTTCATATCAAACAACTCCATTTTAATAAATATAAAGTGAAGGTGTCTATTAATATTTTAAGCGAAGTATTTTGTGATATATTTATAAAACCAACCTAAATATCAAAAATATTATTTAAGTGTTTTATTATTATATTATTGTATATTAAAATATTCATTTTATTAACAAATTTAAATAGTGTAAAATTCCCTCTTTCAGTAAGCTGGTTAGCGCATTAAAATATCGATAGCCTGTGCCTTTGTTTCATAAATTTATATTCACTTTCATTATAGCCGAAATATTCGTATATGCATTTTTGAGGAAAGGCATTTTAATCGAATCACACATCATCGGCGGCGCTTTGAATAATTAGTGACTATTTACACTGGGACCCTGCAGCCGATATTCGACGAAACACATTTATAGTTGGGCGGGGGGTCGATTGTAAAAATTCGCTTGATAAACGAAGCGTCCGATAGGGCTGTTTGGAAATTAATATCATTAAAATTTATTCCCTCGCATTAGACGGTCCCCCTCGCACGGGGGCCGTAGGGCAGTGGCGCCCTCTCACCGCTTCCGGGACGCCGACGGTTTGTATACGTAAACACGTTATAAATTATCTTTCGCCTCGCAGATTGCGAGGAAAAAACGTATAACTAAATTGTTATCAAAGTTGTACGTTTAGACGTGTTTTCATGGAAACGTTTGTTTGCATATTTTTTTAACAAAACTATGTAAAATAAGCTTATGTACTAACGTTTCTGTTTTATACTGAGATATAACAAAAAGCAGACAAAGAACGACTGCGCTAGGATCCGAAGTACGCAATACGACGGAAAAAAAAATACTAAACAAACGGCGAGAGAGCATTTCTTAGCGAGTGTGAGCGCCGATATCTGTCTAGAGGAATTCAAGACTGTAAACAAGAGCCGAAGTACTTTTAATCTTGTACTTCTAAACTCACTATTGTTATTCCTATATTTTTATTCAGGAAGTTTCGAAACAAATAAAATCATGCTTTACTCACATGCTTATATACCTAATATTTAGTAAATAATTTAATCAAAATTTCATGGATTAACAATTTATCTTTATATTAAATGCCAATAAGCTTAAGCTACCATCCGTCGGAGCAGTCCAGGTGTAACGCATCTATGTAGTGTTTGTGCAGCGCTCGAATGGACCGCCCAATGAACCAGGTTCGGCTGAGCGCAAGCCGTGACGATCTTTAGACGATATTCGTTATTTCCGACTCATTAGCATAACTTTGTATTCATACCGATTTAAACTACAATTCAGTATTAACTAAGCTTTTATTAAATGCCAATAAGCTTAAGCTATCATCCGTCGGAGCAGTCCAGGTATAACGCATCTATGTAGTGTTTGTGCAGCGCTCGAATGGACCGACCGATGAACCAGGGTCGGTGACGCGAGCCATGACGATCTTTAGACGATATTTGTTATATCTAACTGATTAGCACAACTTTTTTTTCATACCGATTTATACTACAATTCAGTATTAACAATATATGTTTATATTATGGCAATAAACTTAAGCTATCATCCGAAGCAGTCCAGGTGTAGCGCATCTATGTAGTGTTTGTGCAGTGCACGAACGGACCGCCCAATGAACCAGGGTCAGAACCAGCCGTAACGATCTTCAGACGATATTCGTTATATCTGATCCATTAGCATGACTTTTTATTTTTACCGATTGAACTACAATTCAGTATTAACTATGTATGTTTTTATTAAATGTCGATAAACTTAACCTCGAATGTAAAAGATAAGGAAGAGATTTTAATTTCTATAAATTTATTTTAATATATTAAAACTTATTTTTAAATCACGAGAACGTCTAGAGATAAGTGAGAAGTCTTAGAAGCATTTACGAGCTTCTCTATTTGTGAGTTGGTATTCGGCCGTTTCGGTCACTACTGGCGAATTGAGTACCGTGTCCCAATTTCAGGCAGACGACCGGTGCATTCTGGGCCGATTGGGCAACCGTCTGGCTTGACAAATTGATTAAAATCAACACTCGGATGTTTCACTAGATACTCGGGTTTTCATGCTGAATTATTATTTCATGAATATATGATTGGACGAATGTAATTACTTTGTTTACGGTTAAATAAATTACTTCGTCGATTTCGATAAAAGTAATGTAAAGTGCATCATAAACAGACACTAAAGACGGATCCGTTTCAAACGTATCTGCTTTAAGAACACGAAGTACTAAACAAGAAACCTAACACATAATAAAATTTCTATATCACTGTTACAGAGCGGCGCACCGCTAAAAGCGCCAGCAGTCCATCGATAAAACGGGAAAAAATAAACGTTTCGAAACGCGAACAATGTTACCGAAGATAAAAAGAAATGCAGTCGGTGCCGCGCGTTCGACACGAGATCGTGCCTGAGCGAAAGTTGCATCGGCTCAAATCAGATGCTCAAGAGAAATCCCGCGGCACTCAACACACCGGCGACGTAACGACCGAGCGCCGACAATTAGCGCCAGTTGTGAATGGCACGCGACAGTCGCGTTTTCAAAAACGATTGATGCAGTTCAGATTTATTGTTACGCGAAATTGCGACACGGACGTGTTAGTTTTACCATGTTATATTTAGGGCCGTTTTGGTAAACGAAAGGTTGAACGCGGCTTTTACTCGTTAACAATAATCATATCATCGATGAGTTATTGCAATTGTGAACCGATTAAAACGGATTGCAACGAATAATCGTCATCGGACTAAAGCATTGACATCGGGAACATTACTCTTTCAGAGGCGGTTTCCACGAGTCAATTGTCGTGTGACTGCACCGGAGCTATTTCTGTCCGCTTCCATCCCGTTTTGGGCCAACAGTCCACCGCAAACGGAATATATAAATGCGCCGGGCGGATGACTGGAAAACGAGCGGACAATGCCCATGTTTACCAAACATCCTCATCACTTTTAGATAACAAATAAATACTAATTAACGAGACGAATTATATCAATGATAATAATGAAGTAATAAAGACGTAAAAAAGGTACCATTATTAGACAATCAACTGAAAGAATACGCCTCAGCTACCCACATATCGGTTGATTTAAGCTCGTTAGACGTACACCGGACAATTGTGATTGAAGGGAAATGATTTAACAGTTATCTGGGACGGAACAGACGGATCTATTGTGATAAGCTGGAACCAGGAAATCTTAAATTATTCTATTGCAAAGCAACAGATGACGTTTAAATCTTAATATGTGCAGTTAAGATTTCACAGAAAGCAGGATATGTTTAATCATTAAGGAAAATCCTATAGAAAACATAAGAAAGGATCGTATAGCTGATTTTGCTCTTTTATTCACATATTTATCGATAAATGTGTGTCTCGAAGTGGCATCACAACAAGCCTTTGAGAGGCTTACTATTCTGTGATGTAATTTTATAAACCGGGAACAATGTCGAGCCCGAGGCGGGATCGGGTCACTCTGGACTTTATTGACGACATGTTTACGAGCACTCTAAGATATCATCGGATCTGTTATGAAATATAAATGTCTTTGAATCTAACAATGCTCTTATCGAGAAAGTACATGGAATACGTATCTTCAAGTATTAGGGGTATACAATATTTTAATGATATAGATTTTTTTCTGAATAAAAGTTTACCTTTTAGGGAAATCAAGAACAGAACTTATTAAACCGGGTATGGTCGAGTAAATCTAATAACAGAAGTATTTCAAAGAGCATGCAGTGTAAACGTATACGGCGTTGATTAGCGACGACATTTCGAGTAGGCAAAAGGAATGTAAAGAAGGCATTATGTACAGCCGCAGCGGTCACGAATACGTTTATTGCTCGGTTTATTGGAAAATTCGCTTCCGCGTTCTTTACTACGCGGAGCACCGTTACACATTAACATTATAATCGTCTGTTACTTTGAAGTTATAACGAACGTATTTTCATTTTTGAAAGCATTTAACTGTGTTTTATACTAAACGCAATAAACATGGCTTGTTGCTAAATTAAATAATATTTATTCGCGTTAAACGTTACGCTCAAATTCAAATTCCAACGAACATTTAATAAATTACTAATTTTGATACAGTACAAAGTCTAATAACGTTTCATTCAATTTGTAACAGACAATAATAAGGAAAATGATAATATAATATATGTATGTTAGGTATAAACCCATGTTTATCGCGGCTATATTATAGTAAACTTTTAGCCCAAAGTACGTGCGCGCGATGAATAAATGAATAATGGCATTTGAAGGTTCGCAAGCGGAATACCAATTTATCCTAGGGATGCTAATAATGTCACTCACATTTTTCAACCGCCACATCGCCAGTGAGAAACTTCTTTATCGTTTCCTGATGACATTCTTATGCATAGCATAACGTTTTTAATTTTGGATCGAAATGTAGAAGTAAGCAAAATCCATATGGAACCTACCTATTTAAATTCTAACTCAACTCGATTATTAACAATTTGAAATGTTCACATTTCGAAAAGTAAAAATTAAATATATTTTTTGAAACCTCAGTATAAAAAAATCGTCAAATGTGAACGAGAGGAGCTCTTAATAATCCAATAAGCATCTTTGCGGTTGGCCGGCACGCAGCTTCAATTCCATTAGGTGTCGTCGTGGCGCGCAATTTGCAAATGAAAACAACTTATTGAAATTCTTTCCCGGGTCGCTCGGCTCGCACCGAGCGCATTGCAACTCGCAAGAAACGCCGCGATTATTCCACCGCATAGAGGGAGGACGCAAACTTACTTAAATTGAAATGGTTAAAGGATTCTTAAAAATCCTGAATAAATCGTATAAATCGAAATAAAAATTACTTATAATTGGAAATTCGCACGAAGAACGTTTAAATAAACAACTTACGATAATTATAACAATAAATAAACAATGTCGTCGCTATTCATCAAATGGAGACATGTGAACTGGGCTACAAATAGAAAAAGCGAAACTGGCTCCACGGTCCAATCATGTGGTGCACTTTGCATAAATTACTACGGTGCAGCAATCGTGTTGGATTTCTGAAAAATAAACGGGCGTTAAACAAGCCACAGTGGCTGAATGCAAAAAACACAATTATATGCTAATGCGACACGCGTAATCCCTCCGAATTTGTACTCGGCTTCCCGAATACGCATACCGAAAATAAATGACGAAATTCTTCAACTCGTCGATTTAATGCGTTCGAACACGACAACGCTAATAAAAGTGGCATAGTAGGTATATGATGTGGTCAAAATATGTATTTAAGATATCATCGTGACAATTAGTGTATCAAGTTGGTTTGGTCTAATCAGGTTGCTGGCGTCGTCTCGACGCGACGGGGACGTGGCGAACCGCAACCCCGTCTAACGTTTCTCAATCGCTTTCAACTACTGCCCCCTCATCTCAACGGTTTCTAGCTTAAGCCTTCGGAAATACCACTTATTCATCAGTAGTACTAACGACTTTAACTTTTATGAGTACTAAGGAGAATAACAAACAGACGAATTGAGAATAAGGATAAATGATAATAAACAATAGTTTCAGCTCGTGTTTAAGGTTTTACACACACTTAGCTCCACGTTTAGTTAAACGAGAAAGAGGAATATTAGTAATGCCTTAAAAAAGCTTTGCAATTTTTTTTCTCGTGTCAAAGTAGCGCTATTACGTAGAGGATTTTCTATGGAAGGAGCGGCGCGGCGGGGTGCAATTACCCCGAATATAAAACCCCATAAACCGAGAGCGATTATACCATTACACGTTTAGCATCGAACATTGGCTGTACTCGAAAACCCTGGGTGGAAAATAACGTGCATGCGCCGAGGATACTTAGACGGCAGTCGTAAAGCAGTTATAATAGGCGCAGTGCGGAAACACTGCTTTATGGGGACCCTGGAACACGTAACATGCGCACTGAATCGATTATCGTATATATTTGTTTCGGCGTTTCAAACGGGTCACGGAATAAAAATAATTTATGGATCGTAAAACGAGAAACAAGGCATCAATCAAACGGTTGATGAAATCGTCTAGCCGAGGAACAAACGTCCCAAAGCTTCATTGCGTAACATTTCAAATCATTACTGTAAAAAAAAGTTTATGAAAGTTAAAACGAAGTTTATTAAACTTACCACCACCTAATCTTGGGATAACAATTTTAAACATGAAAATTAACCGTGATTAAAGGATTCATCAAAACGAAATAATTAATTTAAATTATACTTCGTTTCACTTTCTCAAACTAAGTTGAAGAATTAACAATCAAAAAGTTTGTGATTCGTAAAAAACGCGAGCGAACTAATTTGACCGTTATAAAGATGTAGGTCAGAGGTACCAAAAAACTGATCGGACAATGACGGGGCGTTTTGACGGTAGATGAGGCCAGACATCCAAAAATTGCAAGAAGCAATTTTATTGTCGAATGTAGCAAAAAAAATATAATTTTGTGCTGAAAATATTCAATAGTCTGGGGTCGGCGAGGCGCGGTAAGTTGCTAATTTCCTGTAGGACAAGTTCGCTGTGGAAATCCCTGTGCTTGGGTTATATTATCAGCGAAGTTACGAGTATTAGCATCATTATTTTTATTTGTTTGCGTATCATCGGCTTGCGGTCATTATCAAGGGTTATTGTTTACTACGTATACTACTATGTCATATTTAATTTTATTTCAATTATGTTACTTCCACTTATTTTTTGATTAGATATATCATAATATTCAATTACAGACTGTTAACCTGTAAAAGATGGATAATATACATTTTTTTTATAGATTTATATTAATTTGTTATAAAATAATAAAAATTATTATATGCAACGTGGGATTCATATTTAATGCATAGTAAATAAATGTCCAATATCTGGTTAGCAACATACATTAAAAAATTAAAGGACCCTTCACACCACCGAAACCGTTACACGTGTTCGTCACACAACGTTTCCCAAAACGCAAAGATAAAATTGACGCGCGTTTCGCACCGAACCCTTCACGGGGGCGCGTGGCTCGGCGATCAGAAGGGTCCAGCCAGTCGCGTGTGCATAATGTAGGGCCAGAGTCCCCCGCGACGCCGGCGTCAACGACCCGCAGTCAAGGACGCGACGGGTATAACGACACGGCAACGCACCATGCTATGTGGGTCTGGGTGGATTGCTCTTTATTCTTTTTGGTAGGCGAGATAGTTGTATTTCAACTTGTCTACCCCGCTTTACGTATGTGAACTTTTCGTTAGGCGGATAAAGGACAAAATATCTTTCGTGGTTGAATATTAAAATGTAATTGAATTTGTACTACCATACTCTTTATTATTACACATAGCTTTTTAGACGATTAAATAAATACTAATAACATTTAAAAACTATCTCTGGCCCCATCTGCTCAATGAGAAGAGTTTGGAAAGCAAATGATCATGCTGCTTAATTTCGGTTTTATAAGAAATAAATACCAATATCCGCATGTATCTTCCGTATGTTCTCTTTTAGTGCACGAGTAAAGTTGGATAGTCAATATTACTTTACAACCAAAAAAAAATTTGAAAATAAAATACGACGCGATTTCTTTTCTTCGTGGAATAATCTAGTACCGTGAAACCAATATAATAGAACGCTTTCTTTTTAGCGTAAGATTTTGCTCCCCCGAGAAGTAGTATGAATCTGAAGGTGAGAGATAATTAAAATAAGGCCGAGGCAGGCGCCACTCGCAGACTTTGTCCAATACTTATTCGTAGACTTAATTGAAAACGAAAAATAAAACATACCTTATTTAAATAGCATTATGATATCGCTATCGACAATATTAATAAGAAAAATATTTTAGTCAACGTAATAAAAAGTGATAAATAAAAGTAAACAATACACGCAACGCCCGGTCGGATCTAAACAGTTTTTGTGCTGCTAATTGTGCCAATAAGGGAACGAATAATAAGGCATTTTTAGTAAGTCACGCGAAGGTATACTCGATGTGACAAGTGAGGGCAATTTGGGTCGGAGACGAGTGTTTACCCAATGGACAGAGGCGCCCTTCGTCGCATCGACCGATACTTTCTACTCCTCCATGAGATTTATTACACACTCAATACGACATTTTACAGCATCCAAAATAAGTTTAATTTTCTCATTTAAAACAAAATCTAAGTAGGTATATAAATATTCATTTCAATATTCTTTTTCAGTTAGACAATGAGATGATTAATTAAGAAAAGAAAGAAACGTGCGTGACGTTTGAAGGATGTAAGAGGACATAAGAATGCACAACCACCCTTAAGTCAAACTTGTACCTACAGGAAAACTTATAACGCATTAAAAGCATACGAGCCTATGCTATTGTGGTAACTATTCAAAGTACATCACGTTTAATTGAACGGCTTTGTCGTGCACGAACTATATACTGTGAAGCCTCAGTATGGCACTTGAAACCCGATAGCCTAAGGGATGGCACACACTCGACGGGGGAATGAGATGCGGTGAAATGTAAGTTATATATGGACGGGTAGACCCTTACTTCGCTAAGTTATTATTAAACTAGATATGCCTTGGAAGCGAGAAGAGTATACAGTTACAGCAAACAGCGTACTCTACAAGAGAAACCGCAATCTGATAGATATGGTAACACATGAAAATCGAGTTTCTGACGAAAATTTAAACAAAAAAGAAACTTGAGGACGTCCATCGTAGATTTACTTTGTAGTTCGTGTATAGTTTCGTATCTTGTATCACTTAATTAATACCGTTCGACGAAAGTACTTTGACCTCCCCATCTGTTTACTCACAATATGTTTGAGATGAATCATAACGCTATTGACTGAACGAACACAGCGACCAATTGCGATTGTCTCCAATCAGTTCCCACAGTTACCCGAACGGGCGTGTTATTGATTAAATTATTAGGTTCTTGCGATGCGATGACGTAAATATAACATAAATAGTGTCCGTTCGCCAATTGCAGCGACGAGCTTTGACGCGAGTGCAACAGTTTGATTGGCGAATGACACTTTGAAATCACTCAATTGAGTAATGTAAAGTGATATGATGTTTATCAAAATTGTCAGTAACAAACGTAACTTATCAATAGAAGTTGCTTCCTACTGTTTGATACAGATAAAGATCATATTTTAACACATAGTAAGAAAAAAACTATATTAAACGTTTATTAAATAAATAAATGAAATCATATTCATTAAATGAAATAATTATACCTAATTTAGTTACAATTGTAATATAATCAGTGATGTAATATCACATCACAAGTTTCTGCAACTCTTTTTGGGATACAAAACAAAGTAAAATCACGTTTTCAATCAACGACTCCTAGCCTACAATCTCGAAATACGAAAATAACACTCCATTTAAGACACTCAACAGTCCAACTAGCCTGCCTAATTGCGGTCAAATGGGCCGGTACAGGAGAAACGATACATTCGTCACCTCGTTTAAAAAACGGCCTGAGGTTAATTTTACCAGCTACCTAAAACTATAAGTTTCGTGTATGATTGAATAACACAGTCACGCCACGACCGGCGCCGGCTGGGTATTCCCTAGCCAGCTAGCACTGTCTACAATAGGTAGTTAGGTGCAACAATAGGTAGGCTGTAATGTTGTAGGTTACACGTGGAATTTAATATAACTGCAGTTTATGCACCGCCATACAATGAAGTATGGTTATTATACTTTAAACATGTTAGAAGGCCACGTGATTGAATGTTCACTTTTATGCGGACAGTGATTAGTTTACGATCGCTTTAGACAGATTATACCCTATAAATAAACGTTAAAACGGTCAATCATATGCCATGCGTTATTCGATATATGAATATTTATGGTTATGAAATATTGAAAGGTTAATAATGGCTACATCGATTTTGTTATGCATTGAAAATCAGTTTTCATATTGATTATTTAAAATTTAAACAAATGGCAAATATCTCATGGTTCAAACATTTTATTTAAAAATATAAGCGACCC